>PVJS01001427.1:0-98110 GCA_004027185.1 Glis glis | reverse complement strand
CTTGGACTGGGACTGAATTAGTGGTTGCTCCAATCCTAAGACTCCAGCTCTTAGACCGTTCGACCAGCTACTGGTTCCTCTGACCCTCCACGTGCAGTCAGAACCTGGGACTACATTGCTGCAAACTGTAAGCCATCTGATAAATCCTTTTTTTTTAAATATACTCATTCTGTGTATTCTGTTAATCTAGAGAACCCTGGCCAATACACCCAGCCACTTGGGTCCTTCCTTCCGCAGAACCGGGCAGACAGCCTAGCAAGTGATGATTTCACACCATCCCCACACCTGGGCAAGATGGAGCCCTGCCCTGTGTCCCAGACTTAGAGGACCCGCTTGCCCCCTCCTCTGCCATGCCTCTTCTCATAGGACAGGGGATCCATGGGACTGAAGGGGGAGTGTGCCCCCTGGGGTCTGCCTGGCACCTTCCACCATGGCTGTCAGAGATAAAAGCCAGGGAGGCTGGGCCTCCATCCCTCCTGAGGACATAGAGACCCTTCTCCTGGACAGCCGGGTTTCTGTCCTGGCAGGGTGGAGAGGTTTAGAGGTTCTTAGAGCTGTTTGGGGACTGAGAGTCACCAGTAGGAGACTGTCCTGGCCCCTTGGAGTCTGAGCAGCATCAAGTCCTACATTTCAAAATTCGCAGAGTGGCAGTATCTCAGGGCTGGGGGGACACTGACCTAGACATTGACTGAGAACTCCTTACCATGCATGTATGCACAGCCATCTCCACTCCGCCCGAGAACATGTCAGCCCTTGCCCACTCAGGGCTCCCCTTCCGCCCTGTAAAGCGGATGCTATCTTAGTAAGATGGCTTAACACTTTGGGATGCAGAAACAAGGCAACTGGTAGCGAAGACGAAAGCAACAGGGAGTCTAGTGGATTAAGTTGATCTGTGTAAGGGAGAAGGGGTGCTGGGAAGAGGAGGCCAGGCGAGAAATCAAGCCATGCAAGTGTCTGTCTCTGGGGCAAATTTGGAGGTTCTGTTCATGAGAGGCCCTGCAGTTGCTCCATCCATGAGAAATGTGCCTTCAGGACGTGTTCTGGGGCTTAGACATGGGATCCCTTCTTAGTTGTCTTTGAGACTGAAATAAAAATTGTGTTGGGCATGGTGGTACATACCTGTAATCCCAGTACTTGGGCTGCTGAGACAGGAAGATCAGAGGCTCAAGGCCAGCCTCAGCAACTTAGAGAGACCCTCAGCAATTTAGCAAGACCCTGTTTCAATATAAAAAATAAAAAGGGTTCAATTCCCAGTACCAAAATAACAACAATAATAAATAAATAAATAAATAAAAATTGGAATTCCTTTGAAGATGTTTTTGTCATTGTTATTGTTGTTAGACCATTTTTTCGAATTTAACTCTGAGTTCAGACAGGGCCTCAAGTTCAACACTGAGTTGAGACTGAGCCTCGTGGGGCCCGGTGCGGTTGGCTACGCTGTTCTGCGCTGCTCAGTACGGGAATGCAGACACTGGGAGCGTCTCAAGGTGGGGCCTGGGTCATGTTCATCTCTGTATTCCTAGATTCCCATGCAGAGAGAATGGGGGCCGAACTAAATCAGTGTTAATGAATCGAGAAAGTAGAAAGAGTAATGATCCTTTTAAGGAGTTCATTTTGTAACTAGAAAGATTGTAAGCTTCAAAGTAGTAAATACAAAGATAACATTATGATAACATTAACATATTTTGAGTGCCCGCCATAGTCAGGCAACAATGTAGTTAGGTGTGGAAGCAGAAAGGGGAAGAGGCTGGCCCAAGGTCATGCAGCAGGGCAGTGCGGACCTGGGCACAAAGCCCCCTCGGCCTGGCTTTACCCCCCTGCTCTTTCCTCTTGCCTCCAGGAGCTCAGGGAGGAAAGGTGGCCTTGGGGGAGGTGGGCAGGGGCCAGGAGGAAGGTTGAGCTTCTGCTGGACTTTGAAGTGTGCTTAAGAGTTTTGGAGCTGGGGGATACGGTAGGAAGGGAGAGAAAGGCATCCCAGGTAGAGGGAGAAACCTGAGCAAGGACTGGGAGAGGGAAGCCCAGGGCATCTCCAGGGACAGAGGGAAATGGCATCTCTAGGAGAAGCAGGGATAGTGTAACAACAAGGGCTGCGTGAGGCTTGGCCACCAAGCAAGAATCCCCTGAAGTCATGGCGTCCCACCTGGGGTCAAACATGGGATTCATTTGGATATCGAGACTCATGCTCTGAGCCCAGTTACTTCCCCTCTGCTAGCAATAGCCGACTCCTTCCCATCCCAGGCCTGGGGCTCTCGCTGAGCTCCCCGCTGACCCAGACCTAACCAGCACTCAGCGCTGATCGCCCACAGCAAGGGCGGCCTCTGCAGGATGGCTGAGGTGGCTGGGTCTGCTGGGCTGCTCCCACGGCCGATCCTGTGGAAGAGGGGTGTGGGGCCTGGGGAATGGAGGGTCAGGAGTGAAGTGCAGCCATGACCTGATGGGGACAAGAGTCCTTGTGGAATAGAGGGAAGGGAAGCAATGCTGACAGGGTCCCCAAGAAGGGCTTCCTGGAGGGCTGGGGGCCTCAGAGTCCTGTTTCCATCTTACAGATGAGGAAACAGGCTCAAGAGATAACATGCTGCCTGCTGAAGGACACACAGCTAATGAGAAGCAACACTAGGGTTAGACTCCAGGCACATCTGATGCCCATGTCAAGGCTCTTCCCACCCACGGCCCCCTCTCCATCCTGGGGGCCTCCTGGGGGCACGAAGGATCTGAAGGCCCTCCTGCCTAACAGACTAGGATGCTGAGATCAGGAGACAGGAAGTGACTGGCCCAGGTCACACACCAGGCTAGTGGGGAGTCAGGGCAGGGGTCCCAGACCTGGGCTCCCAGGAGCTGTGTGCAAGGAGTTTTGGGTTATCCAGATCCCAGGATCCCCATGGACTCTACACAGAATAGTCACAGCCATCGCCGCCCTGGAAATGTTCAGGGACATTGGGAGTCCCCTCCTGAGGTTGGCTGGACACCTGGAGTTTGCACACAGATGAGGGCTGCTGAGGGGGACACAGAGGTGACCATACCCAGGCCTCATAGCTGCGTCCCTCTCCTCGAGCAGACCGAGATGGACAGATACCACTTTGCCTTGCAAAAGAAGGAAGGTGGTTGGGAATTGGGGGGAGTCAGGTGCTGGAGTGGAGGGGGGTGGGTGGGTGCAGAGACTGTAACAGGGGACTGACCAGGACACTGAGCAACAGTCTGGGGATGGGGACAGTGGGCTGTGGAGCCAGGGGAGCCGGGGCCTCCTAGAGGAGGTGACGTTCTATGGGAACAGGAGGCTGAGCAGTGTGGCCAGGCCACAGGAGGTAAGGAGGCTCCAGGCAGAGCCACCATTGCGAGCACAGGCTGGAGGACAGAGCGGGCACCTGGGTCTGAGGAGGTGACAGAGCCCACAGGGGCAGTGTCTACAAAGATTCCAGGCATGGAGCCTCAGGAAGTTGTGGAGGGACAGAGCAGTGTCTCCCAGGAAGAGGCCAAGGCCCCAGCAGGTCACGGCCTGCCGGGGTCACGGGGTAGGTGGCGGTGTTTCAGGTTGGAAGCCCACTGTCTCTGTGGCCTCCATCATCCTCTGTGTCCTGAGCCGCCCCTCCTCTGTCGAGCGGATCCATCCCCCTCTTCTCTAGAAGTTCCTCCTTCCTTCCACCTGGGTGGCCGAACCCACTTCTCCACGTCCAGCCAGAGCAGGACTCGTGGTGGGATGTGATTAAAGTGGCTGCGGCGACGTTCAGATCCTGGAGACCTGGGAGCCGCAGGGTCCCTGCTGCGGTCTTTCCTGAAATGAGATCTCAGCGGGGCTGGCTCGGGGTTGGCTCGGGGCCTGGGCAGCCTGGGCATGGGTCTGTCTTTCCAGTTGTGCAAGTCGGGCATATCATTTCTCTTCTGGGAGACTCCCCGGTGCACCCCATGGTCGTTGTGAGGACTGAAGGTATTGGGCAATCCAGCCCAGGTGCAAACCTGTGCCCTCCCCACTGTGCCCGGTGCACCAACCTGGACCAGCAGGGCACACTGTGATGGCGGCCGTATGGCCTTGTCCACTTCACAATGGGGCTCCCACCTCCCCCACCAAGCCTGCATCTGCCAGTGGCTGGGTGTAACCAGAACAAACCCACGTACCCCCAAACTCTCCTGGTTCCCAGACAGGTGCTGACCATCCTCTGAGCCCCTGCCCTGCACAAGGGGAGTTCGGGGCTACCCCCCCCCACACACACACACAACTGCTTCTGGTTCTGAACTCTCCCTCCCCATCTGTACCATGGGGTGTTGCTCCTACCCCTTGGGCTTGTTGGGGGGACTCAGAGCCATGAATTTGTCTCATCAGTAAAGTGGGTCAGGACTCTGGCCCTTGGCCACCAGCCAGGATGGAAGAACTCATGAAAGAAAAGAGAAAAACAAACACCTTGCTTATTGGAATTTAGCTAATTAGAGTGAGGTTCGCCATTTTCCTATTGATTTTATGTTCATCTCCACTGGTTTTGTTTTGATTTTGTTTTTGTTTGCTATTGTTTCTGTTTTGTCTTTGCTTAATTAATTGAACTAATTGAATTAATTGAGTCTCATTTTTAGAATTTTATTTTATGAACTGATTAGCACATTGGCTATACCTCTTTCTATTCATTTTTGCTTTTCTTTTTAAGTGACTCATCTAAGGATTACAAAATACTCCCCTAACTTTCCCCGTGCATCTGAACAGGTCCACATCTGCCCTCGCTCACTATCCTTTGGATTACAGGTGTCATATGTAGCGTTGCCTCTGCATACGTTATAAACTCCACAATGCAATACTGTATTTTTTACTTTAAAGAATCACATGTTTCTTAAAGAAAATAAAATGAAAAATAATATTTCACATTTACCTACACAGGTATCATTTCTGCTTTCCTTCGCTGCTTTCTTGAATACTCAAATTTCCGTCTGGTATCCTTTTTATTCTGCCTGTATAACCTTCTTTAGAATTGCCTATAGTTAAGTTCTATTGCTAACAAATTCTCTTAGGTTTCTTTTATCTGAAAATGTTTTTGTGTCACTTTTGCTCTTGAATGATTATATATATATATGTATATATAATGTATATATATATATATATATTTTTCTCTTGTTATAGAACTCTAGATTGACCATTCTCTGAAGATGTAATTCCACTGCCTTCTGACCTCCATTGCTTCTTATCTGGAGTTAGCAGTCAAATTGTGGCTTCCCTTGATGTCATGAGTCATTTTTCTCTAACTGCTTTCAAAATTTTTTCCTCTTTGGTTTTCAGCAACTTGACAGTAATTTCCTGAGGTGCAATTTTCTTTGAATTCATCCTGCTTGGGATTTGCTGAATTTCTTCAACCTGTAAATATTTCTTTTACCAAATTTGAGGGATTTTTAGCCAATGTCTTCAAATAGTGTTCTCTCTCTCTCTCTCTCCTTGTCTCTCTCTCTCTCTCCTTCTCTCTCTCTCTCTCTCTCTCTCTCTCTCTCACACACACACACACACACACACACACACTCATACACACACACATGTCCTTCTGGGACTCCAGTTCTATGTATGTTAAGCTTTTCTTTTGCTGTTATTCTATGAATCCCTGAGACTGAGGTAGGAGCACAGCCATGTCCCAGTAAACTTTTGACTGAAGAACAAGGGACCAGGAGAATGAAGCCTCCCCCTCGGACCCCTCCCAAGATAAACATAGTTGGGACTTTCCAGGCAGCTACAACCACAATGTAAGGCTCTTGACTACCTGAGCATAGAATGACATAAAGGCTGACCGCTGTTCTGCTTCTGTAAATTGCTTATGCTAGCTAAAAATTTTCCACTCACTCCCCCTTCCCAAGAATTAAGTTGTCTATTGGATAAAAGGCTTGTAATTTCTGGGTTCGGGGCTCAGACCTGGAGCTTTGCTCTCTGAGCCTCACCAGGTGAATAAAACTCGTTGCATCCTAATCCGGCCTCTGGGTCCTGCTCACTGGGTACCAGACTCTCCTGAAACAAGATTTTTTTTAAACTTTTATTTATATGTCCTTCACTTGGAAATGTCTATTGATGTATCTTCAATTTCTTCCTTCTTTCTTTTGTCTTCAACTTTTGATTAAGCCATCAGGTGCATTATACTAAAATACAGGTTGAATATTGAATGTTGAACCCTTATCCAAAATGCTTGGGACCAGAAGTGTCTTGGATTTCATATTCTTTCAGATTTTAGAATATTTTTATATACATAATAAGATCTCTTGGGGATGGAACCCAGTTCTATATACCAGATTCATTTATATTTCATATACACCTTACATACATAGCCTAAAGGTAATTCTGTATATATATTTAATAATATCGTGCAGGAAGCAAGGTTCACAATATGGAATTTTCCACTTGTGGCATTATGTCATTGCTCAACATGTTTTGGATTTGGGAGCATCTCAGATTTTGGATTTTCCAATCAGGGATGCTTAAACAGTATTATACTTTCCAGTTCT
Source organism: Glis glis (assembly GCA_004027185.1). Taxonomy (NCBI): domain Eukaryota; kingdom Metazoa; phylum Chordata; class Mammalia; order Rodentia; family Gliridae; genus Glis; species Glis glis. The sequence goes on along the minus strand of PVJS01001427.1, from coordinate 91,654 downwards.
ATCATTTCCATGTGGTTCATTTGTATAGTTTTTATTTCATTGCTGGGATAGGAAATATCTCTTAATTCACTATTCAGAGCATATTTTAAAACCTAGAGTTTAATTATAAGATCTGCCTTAAAACCTATGCCTAGTAATCCTCACATCCGGGTCATTTTGAGAATGCCCTACATTGATTGCCCTTATCCTGATTTTGGTTCACATTTTCCTATTTCTGGTAATTTTGAGTTTTCTACCAACATTACAAATGATTGGGTGTTGTGTGTGTTTGTGTGTGTGTGTGTGTGTGTGTGTGTGTGTGTGTGTGTGTGTGTAGAGCTATAGTGGGGCTTCTCCCCACTGGATGTAGTTCCTGTCTGCTGGCTCAGGAGCAGGTGCAGCCAGGACAGATGGGAGGTGCTCCTTGGCTGGAGTCTGTCTAGAAGCTGCTGTCTCCTACCTGGAATCTTAGGCCCCACTACTCCCCCACTGCTGTGTGTCCCCAGTGTGGCAGCTAAGGGACCTTGACATTTCTTCCCTTTCCCTGCCTTCCCCCTCCCACTCCATGACTCCCCTTCTTTTCAGATAAGGAGCAGGCCCAGAGCCAGGCATGGTGGCACATGCCTGTAATCCCAGTACTTGGGAGGCTGAGACAGGAGGATCACAGGTTCACGGCCAGCCTCAGCAACTTCGAGAGGCCCTCTGCAACTTAGTGAGAACCTGTTTCAAAATAAAGAATAAAATAGGGCTTGACATGCAACTCAGATGTAGAATGTCCCTGGGTTCAATCCCCAGTGCCACCAATAAAAAAATAATAAAAAAAGAGCAGACCCACTCTGTTGATCTGCACAGCCATGCAGTCAGGTCGTGCCCCTCTCTTCCTGGGGTGGCACCTGTCATGCTCACCCCCCACCCCCACACTCTCCAGATCTCTGGGCATCTTCGGCCTCCAGTGAGTGACATGCTTCTTTCCCACCACAGGGCCTTTGCATGGCTGTTCCCTCTGCCTGAAGTGCTCTCCTGACTCCATTTCCCCCATTCCACCTCAGACCCTTTCATCTCAACTCAGCCATCATCCCCTCATCGATGTCCTTTCCAGCCTTCTATGACGAGGTCAGAGTCCCTGTGTATATATCTTCACGGAACCTCGGCACTCTCCCTTACTGTAGCTATTACCACGGAATGACTCAAGCTCATTTCTGGGATGCTTTAGCATCTGTCTGCCAGACTAGACTGCCCCTCCATGAGGTCAGAGACTGCTGCTCTCAACCCACTTGGTAGTCTCCAAGGCCCGGCACAAAATAAGACTGTAAGAAATTCTTGCTGAGAGGCTGGAGGTCAGTGGCTTGGCCTCCTCAAACACTCTCCACCTCTCAGCTCTAGGCCTCGTGTCCCTCTAGGAAAGTGGTTTAGTCCCTTGAGTATAGCTTATTTTAGGCAGAACTTCTCATGGCCAGGGACAAAACCCAAATATCATAAATATCTTTCCTGCAATGTGAAGACGGCCCGCCTGGAGGTGAGGTTAGCCCAGAGGAAAGTAGAGATGAGAGATGGATGGAAGGAGCCCAGGTCCCACCAGAAACAAAGTGAGTTTTACCCTCCACACATTAAATGTAAATGTCCATTCCCTTTACCTCATAATTGGTAATGTGATTTTTACGGTAATAAATATATGAGCCCATTACTTAAAGTTTCCAAGGTAACCAAAAGAAGAACTAAAAATATAATAACATTGGCAGAAAGGGAGATGGGCTGGTGCAGGCATGAGCCAAAGTCTCACCCATCATAGCAGGAAGCTGAGAGATGGAGATGCAAACGCGTTATTCAGTTTTATGGGGGGAACCATAGGAGAAACAGCTGAAAAAATTACAATTGATCACCTCCGAGGAGCAGAACTTGGGGTACGGAGGAGTTCGGGGACCACTACTTTTCATTACCAGTCTCCTCGTGCTACTGTTTCTCAAGCCCTAGGCACGAGCCGCTTTGCATAATGAAATATACCAGCAGAAGCTAGGCACGGAACGGAATTTCAGTTCCCGAAGTTGAGTTGGCTGAAAGAGCCCATTTACTTTTTGTTTTATAAAAATAAAATTTCACACCCATAACTAAGAAAGTGAAACAGTAAAAGCCACATAAGTTTATCTTGTCGGAGCGATTGTGTAATGGAAGTTTAAAAATAGAGCCTTCTCTCCTCTGTTAAAGAATGGCTTAGGGCAGGGGGAGACTCAGAGCCGTCCCAGGACGCGGTCCCTTGCAGGAGCAAGCCTGGGCAGCAGGGGCTGGGTTGGCCACTGGGCAGGGTCACCTGAGACTGTGGGGTCCTCCCACGGTCCACGTAGAGGTCAGTCTGCGCCAAGCATGGGCAGCCTTGAACCCACAGGTGAGTGTCCCCGGTGCTGGTGAAGGCAGGCATGGTGGGCAGTGGAGACGGTGGGGTGGAGGGGCAGGTGGCCAGGTCCCTCCTTGTCACTATGGCTCTACTCATGTTTGCGGGAAGCCCCTGGCAGAGGTTGCCCACTTGCTCCTGCCTCCCTCAGCATCAGCTCATGCTCAGGCAGATCTCCTGGGGCAATGGCAGCCACTTTGTAGCAGACGGTGAGGAGGCCTTGGGCACTGACCAGAGGGCAGGGACCACGGCCCTGGTGTGGACAAAGGGCCACATTCTAGTCACACTTTCTTCCCAGTTTTTCCCAGGTCAGAATAACCTTCCCACTCTACCCTTTCTGACCTCCAGGCAGTCCTCCTGACTGCCTCGCCTTTCTTCCTCCTCTGCAAGGGTGAAAACCTCCCCAGATTCCTCAACTCTGAGTGTCCATGATTCCAGAATGTACAGTTCATGAGCGTAGAGACTGCGCCTGTGCCGTTCAATCATCTATCCCTGGCACCCAGCACGACACAGGGCACAAAGGAGACATTTAGAAAATGTGTATTCAATGAAGCAATGAAACTACAATTCTATAATTCTTAGTGTCTAAGAGCATGATTCCAAGATTTTATGGCTCTGCAAGTCTAAAATTTTAAATTGTTACTTTTTTTTTTTTTTTTTTACCAAGGATCCCAGTGCCAAATGCTAACAGAGGCTAGGCAGGGGACGTGTGAATGAAATAGGCCAGGTGTGTGAACACGTAATTGCCCATCCCGGTGGAGCGGGGCTCCTGGGCACCCCCAATTGGCACCCAAGGCCTCTCCCTTTAACCCCACTGAGGACTGGACCAACTTCTGGGTGCACCTGCCCACCATGCCCCATGGAACTCTCCGGCATCTGCCCCTCCCTCCCAGGCTTCCGTCCCTTCTGGAGTTGCGCTTCCCCCTTGACTGTGTCTTGTTTAGGGCTGTTAGGGTTTATATCTGGGAGGTCCCCCAAACCTCATGTGTTGGTAATGCAGCAATGTTCAGAGGTGAAACGATGTCATCATGGGGGTTCTAACCTCATCAGTGGGTTAATCCATCGGATGGATTGATAATTTGAATGGATTTCTGGGTGGTAACTGTAGGCAGGGGAGGTTCATGCCTAGAGGAAGTAGGTCAGGGGGCATGGCCTTGGGGACTATATCTGCCCTTGGTCCCTTCCTCTCTCTTTCTCTCTGCTCCCCAGCTGCCCTGAGTTGAGCAGCTGTCCTCTGTCACCCCCTGCCACCACGATGTTTTTTGCCACGGAGCAGGCCAACTATGGACTGAACCTCTGAAATCATGAGTCCAAATAAACCTTTCCTGCTCTAAGTTGTTCTTGCAGGTATTTCGGTCACAGCAACGAGAAGCTGACTAACACACAGGCAGAGCCTTTTCTTGGAAGAAGCAGAATGCAAATAGCTTAGCAAAAGGTATAACGATGTACCGGCCCCGTCACTAGCAGAGATGGGTGGAAGCGGCTTCGGGCGGGCGGGAGGCAGAGCTTCACCCGCATCCTGGGTCGTGTCTCCTCCCTCCCTTCTCAGCTCTGCTTCTTTCTCAGGCCAACTTCTCCACACAGGAGGGAAGATGCACAGCCCCAGCCTCCACAATTCTTACAGCCATGATCCCAAAGGAAGGGACAGTCTCTCCCCAAGAGCCCACATGTCGAGTCTCAGGGAAGAATCCGGCGAGGCTGGGTCCTGCGCCTGCCCCTGAGGTCGTGAGAGAGGATTGCTTTACTGTGGTGGTGCTGGGGAGAGTCGGGTGCTAGAGAGTCAGGCATTCAGATGTCTTCCACATGACATGGAGGAAACACAGGTCTCCCTGATGTGACTGTAGTCCCCTAAGCTCATGAAGGTGAGTGGCCCTGAGAGCTGCTGGCCCAGCACACTCTGCCCAAGCCCTGCAGACAAAGACAGATGTAAAGCCAGGTGATAGGTCTGGGAGACAGGCCTCAAAGAGGAGGCCAAAAAAAACCCGAGCTGCCTCATCAGACCCTGGGCTCTGCGTGGTAGCCCAGTCCCCATGGCCCCTGGAAGGATGGAACTCAACCCTCCCCAGTCCCCATGGCTCCTGGAAGAGGACGTAGCCCAGGCTCTCCCATCTGCCCCCTGGGCTACAGACAGAGTGAACACACGATAGGAAGAGGGGGCGCCTCAGAGCCACCCAGGGATGGGATGAAGGTATGAGCCCTGCCCACCAATCACACAGCTGTCTGAGGATGCTGCAGACACCAGAGGGACCAATCAGCAGCTGACTCTTCAGATGCACCAATCAGGTGAACTCACTTGTTCGGCTGATCACATACTCAGCACTTGTGGGTGCTCCTCGTAGGAGACAGGTGCACTGCCATGGGGTGAGCCCAGGTTCCCATGATCTGGCCCAGGCATGAGGAGCAGCTTCTCCGACAAGCCTAGAGCAAAACGATCTCAGGTGGGTCCCCTAGCTCCAGTGCACAAGGCCTGCCTGACACTTCAGTGGCATCTTGAGACACATTTGAGCCATCGAGCCCATCAAAGGTGTCAAAACATTATGACCTTGCTGGAAGAAGCGACAGGCAGAATCACATCTTTCTCAGCATCCTGAGCATGTCACCACGGAGACACCCCTGCCATCTCCACGGGTCATCCAGGGGTCACACACAGGTTGGGGAAAGAAGCTGGTGAGTGCTCCTGGGGACCGTGCCCCTAGCTGTCCCTCTCATTCAGGGGTCCTGAGGGTATTCAACTTAAAAGAAACAGCTTTATAGCAGTAACATTGATGTTGTCAAATCTGTACATATTTTAAGGTCCAGTTTGGTGATTTTGACACATGTCTATACCCATGTAACCACCACCACACCCAAGATAATGGTCATATTTGTCTCCCCCAAATTTGCCAGTACCCCACTGTCAGCCTCCTGGCCACCCTCAAGCAGCCATCTAACTGCTTTGTGACACTGTATGCTGGTTTGTGTCTTCTAGAATCATAAGTAGAGTCATAGAGTCACTCAGCGCATTTATTTTGAAATTCAGCCATGATGTTGTGTCAGTCATTTATTTGATCCTTTTCATTGCTGAGTAGTGTTCCACAGTATAGATATACCACAATGTGCTTATCCACCCACCCATCAATGGACACTTGGGGCTATTGCAGATATAAAATGTCATGAGCAAAGTGTAATGAAATGTGTTGTGTTGTACAGTTGTACATCACATCTGAAGCCCCCAAGGGTGTGCAAAACTCAGCCTCGTCAGCCTTTTTTGTTGTAGTTGTTCTGTTGGGCTGGCCACTTTCATTTGTATTTACCTAAGTCCACCCACGTGGAGACACTTTTCTGTTTATTGTCCATTTATCTTTAATGAAAAGTTCAAACCTTCTGCCTCTTTTAAATGAAGACATTAACCTTAATGTTTCTGTTTTGAGTTCTTTGTATATTCTACATAAATTCCTTTACTAAATACATGCTTTGGATGTACTTTCTCTGCCTTTTATTTTTGTGTTTCTGGGGAGACAAAGTCTTTAATTTTGATGAAGTTCAATTTACTGATTTTTTATTTTTAGTCTTTTCCCCAAGACCTTTAAAGTTGCTCGTTCATATGTTTACTCAGTCACGTATCAGATATTTACTTAACACCTATTGTGTTCTAGGTCCAAAGAACCCCCACAGCATGCTCCCTGTCCCCACAAAGCTTAGAGTCCATGGGGGTGGCAGACATAAGTAAAAAACCAAATAAACGAATCTGTAATTTGAGACTGGAATGCTCATTATGAAGGGAGAGATGAATATACATGAGGAAAAAGCACAGCCCTGTTGAACAGGGTCCAACAAAGGCCTCGCTGAGTCCAGGAGCAGCAAAAGGAAGGGGAAGGGCTTCCTGGTGGTAGGAACTACCTGTGCAAAGGCCCCAGAGTGGCTGGAGCGAGGCTGGAAACCCCTGACCGGGACCAGGTCAGGCAGGGCCTAGAGGCTTATCGGGCGCAGTGGGAGCCATGGGAGAGGTTTGAGCTGGGTTTGAGGCCACCAGGCTGTTTGAAGCTCTTCTGTGTACAGCGAGGAGAGTGGCCTGGGAGGGGTGGGAGAAGAGTGTTCCAGGCAGAGGGAGCGGCTCCCGGCTGGTCAGGCTGCAGGTGTGGACAGCTGTGTTCTTGGACCTGCCAGGTGCAAGTGGCCAGGAGCAGCAAGGGGGGGGGGACGTGGGCGGGGCCGGTGCACATAGGGCTTCACAGATGCTGAGAACAAGTTTGGAGCCAGAAAAGGCCTTTAAATGAAGGAGTAATTTGACTTGACTTATGACCTTAAAGACCCCCTCTAAGCTCAGCCTCACCCTGCTGAGAGCCAGCCCTGACCAAGGGGGTCAGAGGAGGAGGCTCAGTCCTGCAGGAGGGTGGAGGTGGGGGTGGACTTAGAGAGAGGCTCCAGACCTGGGGTTGGTGGCTCTGAAGTCAGACAGATCTGGTATTAGGGCCCTACCTGGCTCTGTCCTTCCCAGCTGTGTGGCCCCGGCTGAGTTCCTGAACCCCTCTGAGCCTCAGCTTCCCCCTCAGGAAATAAGGCTGAGACTCCCAGATCCTTAAGGCTTCCTGAGGGCCCGACGAGCTCATGTGTGGGGCTCAGGACTCTTGCCCCCGTGTCATTGTGAGTCCATTTTTCTTGTAGGAAGGGGGCTTCACACATCCCAGGCAGCAGAGGGCCAGAGGTTGTCACTTCCATCTTCCAGATGAGAAAACCGAGGTCCATGGAGCAGTGACTCTCCCGAGGTTGGCGGGCGATGGGCTCTACCCAGGAGACCCAGAGGCGGGGAGGGTGATTTAGAGTCGGCGCTCTGGAACCCCAGAAACACAGGTCCAAATCTCATCCTGCCACTCACCAGCTGGCTTCCTGGGCAAGTGGCCCGACCTCTCTGAGCCTCAGTTGCGCTGTCTGTAAAGTGGGCATCGTGCCCTCCTGCCTTGTGGGGTTCCAGGGACTGAAGGGCCCGTGCCCTCTCTAAGTCCAATGGACCTATCTGTGAAAAGAACCTGACAGTCGTGTCAAGTTCACCTGGGTTGTGAAACTCTCAAGAACTGACACAGGCAAAGGAACGCAGGCCCGGCACGCAGCCGTGCTCCAGCAACGAGAGCCGCTCCTCCCTCTGCGCTGTTGCTGCAGTAGCAACGAAGGGGCTGCGGGCAATGACATGTTTATGTAGTCACTGACCCATTCCCTCCATGACCCCCAGGATATATCTGCTTTCCGTTGCTGGGGACACAGTCAGGCCTCGGGAAGATCCCGGTTTAGCCATGGAGACAGACCAGGAGATTGATAATAAGGACTGGCTGTGCATGGAGACAGAAAGAGGCTCAGTGGTTGGGGCGCAAGGCCAGAGAGGATCAGCTTTACTTGAAAAAAGCAGAGAGGGCTTCACAGAGGAGGGGATGCTGGCTCTGGGTCTTGAAGAGTGAGTAAGAGCTCACCAGGCGGCAGGGGAGGGAAGGGTATGGAGTGGAGGGGAGAGTACAGAAGGAGTGACAGGTGTTTGGAATATACCCTCCCAATGTCCATGTCACTGCATGGACCATGACCCAAAGGGCGCGGGAATTGTTTCCAACCGAGGGAGCCTGCCAGCTGCGTGCTACGGGGGATCACTGTGGGGCCGAGTGGAGGGGACGAGCTGGAGCGCAGAGAGCTGGTCAGTGTGTGGAGCTGGGGCATGAGGGGGCTCGGCCAGAGGACCAGGTAGGGACCCAGGGATCAAGAGGGGCCAAGGCAGCTCCGGAGGCAGCCAGGCCAGGCGACGAGATGCTGCAGTGTCTGAGCTATGGAATGTGACTCCTTCATTCCAGCAGGCATTATGCTGGTGCCACCTGTGCGGGACTGGGATGGCAGGTGGCACTGGGTGGCAGGGGGGGCCAGAGAGCTGAGAGGACTGAAGCATCAGGCAGGGCATTGTGCAACCCACAGGGATGTCAGGAAGGCGCATCTGTCCATGAGCTGTGCAGGAAAACCCACGGAGGCCCCTCCCCCCAGAAAACCAAAGGGAAACACATTTGTTTCCCTGTCACACTTACATTTGCAGGGGACAGCGTGATTGTTTTCCCAGTTTTGCACTGAAGAGCCGTGAATGGAAGAATCTACCTGCTGTGACAGCTGCTCCCTCCTCCCCCACTAAACAACAGTATACGCGCCTGAAATCCCACCACTGGAGTGGTTTTTCGTATAGCTTTGTCCTTTATAAGAATGGTAATGCAGAGCCAGGCGCAGGGGAGTGCATCTGTGGTCCCAGCTACTCAAGAAGCTGAGACAGGAGGACCCCTTGCACCACATACGTCAGGCCAGACTGGGCAACACAGTGAGACCCTATTTTTTTTTTTTTTTGCGCTACTGGGGATTGAACCCAGGGGCATTCTACTTCCGAGCTATACCTCCAGCCCTACTTTTTATCCTTTTATTCTGAAACAGGGTCTCACTAAGTTGCAGAGGGCCTCACTAAGTAGCTGAGGCTGGCCGCGAACCTGCGATCTTCCTGTCTCAGCCTCCTGAGTACTGGGATTATAAGCATGCGCCACCACGCCCTGCTAGAGACCCTTTCTTAATAATAAAATAGCAAATGCCTACAGAACTATGTATTCAACAAAAATAACTTAATTCATTCATTCTACAAATGTTTGCTGAGTCTATTCTCTATGCTAGAGGCAGGGAATTAAAAGATAATTAAGATTCAGCCCAGAGTCGAAGGGTCTCACAAGCTAGGTGTGTGTCCACACGGCTGTCTGGGGACTGGGGAGGGCAGAGTGCCGTGGAAACAGGAACTATAGCAGTGTTTTGAGTGATGTGAGGTTCGTGGGTACAAAATGCCAGGGCAACCCACAAGAAGAACGCCCCAACTCTGTGTAGCCCAAGGTCATACTTGGGATCTGACCTATCAGGGAAGAGGGTCACAGTTGCAGGGTACAGTGAGAGTAAATAAACCAGCATGGGGGGCAGGAGGACCCCACGCCACTCAGCAAGCCTTTGGTTGGACAGACGGGACATGGGAGGTGGGGCTGGAGGAGTTCTCACTGCCTGGATCTTTTTAATGATCTCAGGGGACAGTGGTCATTTCCATTCTTGTTGCCTCCTCTTGTCACCAAGACCAACAGGTGCTCCTTTAGAAAACTGCCCTGCTCACTCCCATCTGGGTCTAAATGACCCATTCTCAGCCCAGGGCTGAATTCTGATTGGCTTAAGCAGTCAGTATATCCCATCCTGCTAAATATGGTGATTGGTTCATGGAAAGGCACATGACTGAGTTCAGACCAATGAAAGGCAAGGAGGTGTTTGCTGGGGTTTCTGGGAATGAGAATCCTGCTGTCTTTTTCTGATGGCTGTGGATTGAGGATGAGACAGTTGGAATGCAGGCAGCATGTAGAGGAGGACGGAGATGAGAGAAGATTAGGAACAGAACCAGAGCCCCAAGTCCTGGGTCAAGCAGTACCTGGTAGACCCGCCTCAGTGGTTCTCAGTTAGCTGAACTGCTAAATTCCCTCATTTGCTCAAGCTAGTTTGTTTATTCAGTTTTGGGGTTTTTGTTTCTGTTACTTTCAACTGAAAAATTCCTAGTTCAGGGAATTTCTCCAGGACAGAATTGGAGAAAGAGAGCAGCCACAGGGCTCCTGGAACAGGGAGGGGCAGAGCTCTGCCAAGTCCTTTTTTTTTTCTTGATTTCATTCCATTCACAATTCGCACTGTAGGTTGGGATCTTCCCCTATAAAGTATCTCCTGCCTCTACCCTGACCCAGCACTGCAGAACATGCCCAGCATCCTGGGTGTCAGGGGCCCTGGTTCTGTCCCAGACCCTCCCACTACATGGTTGCGGCCCAGGTTGAGTCACACCCACTCCTTGGGCCTAGATCTGTGATTCAGCCACCATCCCAAAGGCTGTGAGCTCCCGAAGGGCAAGGATGATGTCCACTTCCTATGGCCCTAGCACCTTGGCACAGAGCAGGTGGCAATGGGGCTGTTGACCAATAGGGGTGGGAGCTGAACCCTCTGTTTTAACCTCTAGGATCAAGGTCAGGAGTGATGCTCACAGGGACAGCTGCAGTTCCATCAGGTAGAGCCACGGGAAAGGAATGTGCAGGAATGGATTTTACACACAGGCTGCACAGGGGAGGCCTCGGCTACATGCAACCTCTGTTGCTGTGGAAGGCTCACTGAGCCGCAATTCCACCAGAGGGTTAGCAAAATCCCTCCAAAGCCCAACCCTTTACTCTCCACCTGCAGCCAACCTGCAGCCGATCTCTGGGACTCCTCAGACTGCTCATTGTGGGCAAGTATATTCTTTGTCCACACTGAAATTGAAGTAGAAATTAATAAAAGAGAGGTCTCTGGAAAATCACCAACTATTTGAAAACAAAATACCACACTTCTGAATAACACAGAGGTCAAAGAGGGAATCAAAAGGGGAATTAGAAAGTATTTTGAACTGAATGGAATTTAAAAACAACATATCAAAAGTTGTGAGATGCCGCTAAATCAGTACTTAAGGCCTTTTATTGTAGCACTAATGGCCCATAATAGAAAAAGAAGAAAGGCCTTGAATCAATGATCTCAAATTCAGTCTTAGGAAACTAGAAAAAGTAAATGAAATTCAGAATAAAGGAAGGAAGGAAATAATAAAGATCAGAGTAAAAAATCAATGCTTTAAAAAAAAACCCAGAAAAGTAATAGAGAAAACCAATAAAACCAAAAGCTAGCTCTTGGAAGAGATCAATAAAATTGATAAACCTCTAGCCAGACCGATCAGGAAAAAAAAAAGGGAACAGACACAAATTACAAATAACAGATAGGGGAGAAGTGACTTCAGCATAGATTCTACAGACATTAAAAGGGAGTATTATGAGTAGCTTTATGTGTATAAGTTTGACAAGTTAGAAGAAATGGACTAATTCCTTGAAAGATATAAACTACCAAAGCTCACTCAGGAAGAACGGCATAATGTGGGTAGTTGTAAATCTGCGAGATCCATTTCTTATTTAAAAATGTTCCCCTGAAAGAAAAATCCAGGCTCAGAGGGATTCACTGGTGAATTATACCAGTCATTTACGGCAGAAATAATACCAGTTCTACGCAGTCTTCCCCCAGAATAGAGATGAGTGAATGAATACTTCCCAACTCATTCTTTGTGGTCAGTATTTCTGATACCAAAGCTTGACAAAGACCTGCAAGAGAAGAAAACTATAACCAAAGAAAACAGATGCAAAAATTCTAACCAAAATTATAAGAGATCAAATCCATCCAAATATGGTGAGGGTAGTACATTATTACTAAGTGGGATAATTACTAACTGGATAATTACTAAGCCAGGAATAAGGGGATCGTTTAACATTTGAAGATCAATGGATGCAACTCATATTAACAAACGCAGACAAAACCTGTATCATCTTAATGTGAATAAGATTACCTTACAAGTAGAGAAAAAGCATTTGACAAAATCCAGCATTCCTGGATAAAACTTTCTGTAAGCTAGGAATGGAGGTAAACTTCCTCAACCCAATAAAGAGCATCTATAAGAACTCTATAGTCGCTTGTAATCCCAGTACTTGGGAGGCTGAGACTGGAGGATCTGGGTTCCCGGCCAGCCTCGGCTACTTAGTGAGGCCCTCTGCAACTTAGTGAGACCCTGTTTCAAAATAAAGAATAAAATATAGGGCTGGGGGTGGAGCTCAAAGGTAGAGTGCCCCTGGGTTCAATTCCTAGTACCACACACAAAATAAATAAATAAATAAATAAAAATAGGGCTGGGGATGTAGCTCAGAGGTAGAATGCCCCTGGGTTCAATCCCCAGTACTGCAAAGAAAAAAAAAACTCTATAGTGAACAGCATGCTCATGGTGAAAGGCTTAATGCTTTACCCCTGAAGTCAGGAGATCTGTTCTCCCCATTTCTGCTCAATATTGTACTGGAGGTTCTGACCAGTGTAATCAGATAATGACAAAATAAAGATATTCACTATGGAAAGAAGGAAAGTAAGGAAAGAAGGAAGGAAGGAAGGAAGGAAGGAAGGAAGGAAGGAAGGAAGGAAGAAAATTGTCTTTACTAAAATACAATATGATTACCTATGTAGAAAATATGATGGAATTTATATTACAGACAAAGCTGTTCAAGTTTATGAGATTATCAAGGTGCAGAGTATCAAGAGCAATATACAAATATAAAGTATATTTCTATAAGTTAGCAACAATCAGAAATAACAATTAGCAAACACCATTTATGACAGCACAAAAATGAAATAAAATTCTGTGAAATTTGAGTGTGTTTCCTATGAAATTTTTAGAAACAAGTATGATAAGCCGGGCGTGGTGGCACACGCTTGTAATCCCAGTACTTTGGGAGGCGGAGATCAGAGGATCCGAGTTCGCGGCCAACCTCAGCGCGCATGCGCGGGCGCGCGCGATTTATCTATCCTCTCTCCTCTCTCCTCTCTCTCTCTCTCTCTCTCTCTCTCTCTCTCTCTCTCTCTCTTTCCCTCTCCCTGTCCCTCTCTCTCTCTCTACCTAGTGAGGCCCTCTGCAACTTCGTGAGACCCGGTTTCAAAAATAAAGCATAAAAATTAGGGCCGGGGGCGTAGCGCGGAGGTAGAACGCCCCTGCGTTCAATCCCCGGTACCGCAAAAAAAAAAAAAAAAAAAAAAGTATGATAAAAGATGCTCAAGTCCTATACATGGAAAACTACAAAACACTGTAGGTTTCCCCCTAATTGTTCTATAGCCCAACAGGTTATTTGCAAAAATTGACAAACTAAGTGTGTGTTGTGTGTGTGTGTTGTGTGTGTTTGCTGTGTATGTGTGTGTGTGTGTGTGTGTGTGTAAATACAAAGACCTAGAATAGCCAAGCTGAATTTTAAACAGAAGAACAAAATTGGAAGACTAACAGTAGCTGATTTCAAGATTCATTATAAAACTTCAGTAATCAAGACAGTGTACTATGATGAATAGATTAACAGAATAGAACTGAGTTCAGAAATAGACCCCCACATACACCGACACCTGCTTTTTTACAATGGTGCAAAACAATTCAGTTGAAAGGGAATTGTTTTTTCAACCAATGCTCCTGGGACAACTGAATGTTCATATGCAAACAAACAAAGATGAACTCCACTCCATACTAAATGTAAAACCTAAAACCATAAACCATTAGAAAAAAGCATAGAAAAAAAGTATGGTGTTGATTAGGCAAAGATTTCCTAGATATAACATCAAAAGCACAATTCATAAAGGAACAAACTGAGAAATTGGACTTCATCAAAATAAAAGTTTTGTTTTTGAAATACACATTTAATGAGAAGGAAAAGATAATACAGAAGCTGAAAGAAAATATTTGCAAATTATACATTTCTTAAGAGACACATGTCCATAATATATCTCAAAACCTGATATACAAAAACAAACAATTTAAAAATTTGAAGATAAACAACCCAATTCAAAAGATTTTAACAATTAGCTCATCAAACCAGACATATGGATGGTAAATAATCACATAAATATGCTAAAGAACAGTGATCATCAGGGAAATGCATATTAAAACTACAGTGAGATGCTAAAATGTACCCATTAAAATATCTAATATTAAAAAGATTGATCATAAACCAAGTGTGGTGGCACATGCCTATAATCCCAATACTTGGGAGGCTGAGACAGGAGGATTGCAGGTTCGAAGCCAGCCCCAGCAACTTAGTGAGGCCCTCAGCAACTTAGTGAAACCCTGTTTCAAAATAAAAAATAAAATAAGGCTGGATGTGTAGCTCAGAGGTAGAATGTCCCTGGGCTCAATCTCCAGCACCACAAAAAATAAAAATAAAAATAAAAATAAAAATAAAAATAATGATCATATCAAATGTTGGTGAGGGTATGAAAATACTAAAATTCTTAAACACCTCTGGTGGAAATGTAAAATGATATAACCAATTTGTATTTAAACATTTACATACCATGTGTTCCAACTATTTCATGCTAGGTATTTACCCAAGAGAAATTAAAGCACATGTTAATAGACTCGGACATGAATGTTCATAGCATTTCATTTATAATAATGAAAACAAACAAAAATCCCTGGAAAATACTAAATATCTGTCAAAAGATGAATAGATAAATAAATTGTGATATATACATGCCATGAAATACTTTTCAGCAATAACATCAATGAAGGATTGATATGTATAATATGAACAAATCTCAAAATTGTACTGAGTGATTGAAGCCACATAAGGAGTACATTCTACATGATTCCACTTCTAGAATGCAAACTCATCTCTTTCCATAGAAAGTAGATCAGTGCTTTCCTCAAGATGGTGGTGGAGGAAAGGAGAATGGGTGGGAGAGAGAGGTACAAATGAATGTAAGATAATTTTTGTGTAAAATAGACATGTTAACTATCTTGTATAAAGTGGTTGTTTTTATTGCTACATTTTGCACTTAAATAGGCACAGTTGATTGTATGACAATTATTCCTAAACAAAGTTGTTGAGGGAAAAAGTATCTGGAGAGTTGCAAAGGTTTCCATGACAACAACCATATAATTGGTTGCCCTGGGAGCTCTCACGGATGCTCCTGGAGACAGTGGCCAGAACTCATCAGAGTTGGGATGCTTGCTCCCACCATGTATGCCAGAATCCTATTATTAGTGGGACACTATTAGTTTGAGATTAAAAAAAATAGGGAGGAAGAAGACAGAAGGAGGTGGGACTCACACAAGGCAAGAAGAAATACAAACTTAGCAGCACAAGCTGAGCCTTGATCAAGAATTATGAGAACTGGACAGGGCTTCTATCATCCATTCCATCCCCACTTTATATATGGTGAAACTGAAGCAGAGAGAGAGAGAGAGAGAGAGAGATTTTCACCTAAAGCAGAGCAGAGCTGGCCCAATAGCTTGTTCCTCTCCGTCAGCCTTTCTTTGAAGGGTAGAAGAACTACTTTCTAGATGATTATAATAAACTCTCCCATAATGAGCACTTTTTAGGTAGCATGCCTTGGACTGAACACTCCACATGTGATCTTCCAGCAACTCACCAAGGAAGATGCTATCGCTGTTCTCTTTTTATAGGTGAGGAAGTCCTGACACCTACAATGTGGCACCTGGAACGGCGAGAGGGAATCAACCAGTCCCATCGCTACCTTCACCCACTCCCTCTCCCATCTTATAGCTGAGGAACCCATGGAGCCCAGAGTACAGCTGGCTTCCCATATGCACAGATGATGACTTTATTGAGTTCCTGTGGTTTACTCATGGCTGGAGCTGACATTTTCTAGAGTTTAGAGAGCTGGGTAGCATCATGAAGTACTCCATCATTTATACGCTTGGGAGATGAAAGATATGCACGTTTGTGTGTGTGTGTGTGTGTGTGTGTGTGTGTGTGTGTGTGTGTTGGGAAGGCCATGTGTGAATGTGGTAATACATTTCTGCATAAGGGTAACCATGTCAATCTGCCTCTATGCATATGTTCTGAAGTACGCAGGTGTGTGCTTATATACCCATAATCCTTCTCCTAGAGTTCTCAGAAGCTCCTTTGGGTTTGTTTCTCCAAAAGCCTTTTAGGGTAGAATGTGGCAGATGTGGCTTTTTCTACTTTCCAGCAGACAAGCTCAATGTTCTGTCCCCAAATGAAGGGTGAATCAGGCTGTTTTTGCCCCTCTCTTCATTGGTGTAGCCACTGAAGAATAAAACCACAGCCCTTGGAAAGAAGGCTTGGCTGATATTTCCCAGACATAACTGTGAGCCCAGATGGCTTGAAGATAATAGCATCTGTGTGAGATGTGATTCCAGAGAGGTAAAGAGATTTTCTTCTCCAAAGCCACAAAGCTAAAAATAGCTAGGCACATAAGTAGTATAAACACAAATGATATACCTAGAGTCTCTTTATCACTTTGCTTGACTAACACCTGCTCACGTTGGGTCTCAAGTTAAAGCTTGTTCTCTCCAGGAAGTCTTCTCTGACCCTCATGCTCCTCTGTGTGGCTCCACAGGAGCCTGTTTTGCCCCCACCATGTCTTAAAATATGAACTTGGAGAGGTGGGAGAGACTGATGGAAGAGGAATGAAGGAACTTTCCATATTTTGGCTGAGACAGTGTATCCTCATGGGTATGCATTTGTCAAAAGCTATTAACCTGTATACTTAAAATGTGTTGTTTTTATTGCCCATAAATTGCAATCTATGTATTAAAGTTGACTTGAGAAATCACTCATCAGCCCTCTGTAATACTCACCCCCCCCCCGTCTTCATTTCTCAAAGGGTGACTACAGAATATGGAACTTAAGGCTGGAATTCACTTTGAAATGCTCAGACCCTGTTTCAGCACCATGGACAGAGAACCGGGCCAGCAAAGAGCTGATGGACGGGTTCCTGCATGGTTCAGGCCAGGGAAGGACAAGCTGGTATCTTCTGGCTAATGGTGTCAAGACATGTAGGAAGCCCAGGTCACGGCAGTTCACCTGGTCCAGGTCATGACATCTACACAGTATGTTATCTAGACCACTGCATATTCACCAGTGTCCAGAGGATGCCATCAGACCATGGTGGCAGAAATGCTGGGAAAGGATCAGAAAATTCTGGGCCTATGCTGGTCACAGTGGTGCATGCCTGTAACCCCAGTACTTGGGAGGCTGAGACAGGAGAATCACAGGTTCGAGGCCAGTGTGCAGTAACTTAGGGAGTCCCTGTTTCAAAATAGAAATAAAATAGGACTTGGGGTGTAACTCAGAAGTAGGACTGCCCTTGTGTTCAATACCCAGTACCACAAAGATAAAGGAAGAAAGGAAGGAAGAAAGGAAGGAAGGAAGGAAGGAAGGAAGGAAGGAAGGAAGGAAAAGTGTGGGTCCATCTAGTCCTTGTCTTACCACTTGCTTGTGCCATGACCCTGGGCAAGTCACCCCACCCTTAGGGCCTTGGTTTCTTCTCCTTTTAAAATAAGTATGCTGTACCTGATGATCTCTAAGAACCCTTCTACAATATAAGGACTACACAACTTCCATAGGATGATGTGTGTCCCCTCCGCCCTTGAAAGATAATCCTGCCTTGCAAACCATGGTTCCTGATTATACCTCCAGCCTCTCCCATCAGCATTAGATAGAAACTGGACTCACCCTGAACACCCACACCCCTCTGTCCTGAGCCATTCTGGCATTCAGCCATGATAGGCAGGGGAGGCCTGAGAGAGCCATGAACAAAGACTCAAGGTCTATCCACTTTGACAGGTGTGTCAAAGCTTTGGTGTCAGGTAGAAACAAATTTAGGTCCAGGCTCCACCACTCAGCCTCTGTTGAACTTTGAAGACATCATTTATCTGGGAGATTCCACATGAGGTTGAATGCCTACCTGACTGAGCATCCATTCACAGACAGGGTGAGTTATATGAATTCCCCTGCCTCATGGCTCTAACATTTGTAGCTATTATTTTGCACACAGGACAATGACCCGCTCATGAATCTCCATTTAAGTTTCTTCTTGATTGATCTACTAGATGAAATTTGCCTTCAGCTTCTTCTTATAATACTCATTATAGCCACCATTAGAACATGGATTCCTAATCATTCTCCCCCACTAATATAATTGCTGGCAGACTTACATGAATAATTCCTGCTCTCACTAACATAGGAGAAACTTGTTAACTGCATTTCTCCACTTGTACAGTCTGGATGTCTGTGCCTCCTCAGGCTTCATTCAGCTTGTATCAACCCACTGGCTTCCAAAATGTCTTGACACCATTAGTCAGAAAATACCAGAGTATTTTTCCTGGTCCTGAACAAAGAAAGAACCCAACAGCTCTCCTTTGCTGGACAGATTGCTGTCCGTGGTGCTGAAACAGGGTCAGGGTTTTTTGTGGCTGTTGTTTTGTTTGTTTTTTATTTATTTTTGTTGTTTGTTTGTTTGTTTGTTTTGTTTTTGATACTGGAAATAGAACCTAGAGGCATTTGCTAAGTTGCTGAGGCTGGCCTCAAACCTGCAATCCTCTTGTCTCATGGTTCCCAAGTACTGGGATCACAGGCATGCACCACCACGCCTGGCGAGAGCATTTCAATTTGAGTTCTGGCCTTAAGTTCCAATGTGGCCCTTTATCCTCTTGTCCCCACAATCAGTGGGATGGTTCCTGCACCCCTCTTTAGAGAACACATCACTCGTAGATTTGCAGTAACTCTTTCTGCTGTTGCTCCCGCCGCAGCTAGAAATTTCCTGGGCCATGTGGGGTTCCAGGTGCTTAGGCATTATCCCTGAGAGAGGTCCCATTCTTATCTCCCATCTTATAGATATGGAAACTGTGGTTTAGAGAGATGGAGTAGATTTCATCATTCATTTGCCTCATGAGTGATGTGTTCCACATTCAATTTCATGCACTTCAAACCCTAGGGCTCATACGCCAGACTTTTGGTATTTTGCACCACAGAAGGGAGCCTGTCTTTCTGCCCCTCCTCCTTTATATCTTTCTTCCACTTCCTCCCTGCCAGATCTTTTCCCACAGATCAACACTTCCAAACCTCCTTTAGACAGGCTTCCTGAGGTCTGTAATTCCATCGAACTTGCTATGATAGCAAAGGGGATTTTTTTAACCTTGGGGACCCCTCCTTCCATTCTAAGGAGCATTCCAGCTACTCAAAGCACCAGAGCCCAGCCCGATGCCCCTCTCCTGACTGTGGAACTGCTGTCAGGAGCAAACGCATCACCTTCCCCTAGGCTCCTTCCAGCATCTCAGATGTGGCATTGACTCTCCTCTGAGCATTGCCCCACTGCAGACGTGTGGATCATGATAACATGTTCTGTGGCACATTTCACACAACTGCACTGAGGAGCTCAGGGCTCCTGTGATCTTCATAGCATTTTGGGAAGCAGAGTGTTTAAAGGACAGGAATCTGAGGCCACAGGTCCCACAGTAGCATATTTTTGGAGCTAGAAGAAACCTTAGAGATATCAATCTCCCTGCACAGACAAGGAAAGAGACCATGAGAAGGGAAGCGACTTAGAAGGTTCCAGCACCACATCTCAGTTCTCTACCTCCCCAGCCCCCGGCAGCACTGTGAAGAGTCTGGAGTTTGGTTGGTTGGTGTGTATTTTCAGCATGATTCTCACCCTGCCTGCTGTTCAGGGAAACCGTGGCGGGATGGGAGCTGTCTGGATCCAGGCTCCAAGTCCCAGACCTGCCACTGACTCAGTATGTGTGGCCACAGTTTCCTCATTTGGAAAATGACCTCTTACAGGACCAGAAACTGAGTCCACGGGGTATCCTGGATGGGCTCAGAGTCTCTCATTCCCCAGGGAGAACAAAGCCAGACAGGGCCCGTGTAGCTCAACTGCTCTCAGCCAGGCAGCAGGCTCTAGTTTCCCCAACAATGACTAAGTTCCTTCTGCTGGGAACCCAGTTCATGTGTGTGGGCTCAATAAACTGACGTGTCTAAATCATCATTTCCCAGGGCTGCTCTCATTATTTCCCAGGGCTGCAGGCAGGCAGTTGTCTGAGTGCTTCTGAATGAGCCCTGGAGTTCAACTGGGGCAACTCTCTCTCTCTCTCTCTCTCTCTCTCTCTCTCTCTCTCTCTCTCCCTCCCTCCCTCCCTCCCTCCTTCCCTCCCTCGAAGCATTTTCTCAAGGCTGCACTGAATGACGTCATACTATTGACTTTTTTTTATCTGGAGTCCTGACCTCCTGATAAGGCTGAGGATATTTACTGGCCATACAAAGGCGGTCTTGTCATGGATGGTGGAATGCAGAGGGAAAGAGAAGGGCCTCTGGGGTTGGCTGGGTGGACAGTTTATAGGCATTTTGATGCAGTAAGAGAAGGCTACCTTTGGCAGAGCAGGCCAGACATGTTGGTGTGAATCCTGCAATCTTTTGCAGAACTTCTCTACCCAGCGTAGGTACCTCAGAGTGGCAGCTTTTTGTTTATTCATTCTCTTTGCTGGCATAATGTGCCGGGTGATGGAGACAAAAGAATAAAAACTCATCCTTAGTCTTGAGGAGCCCAGTCTTTCTCAGGACAGAGGCTCTGTCATGAGATGTGCTCTAGTAGATACGGGAGCACCGAGCTTTCTTGGGAAGGGGAAGTGAGAGGGACATCTATCTCACAGGGAGCATCCCCAATGCAGACCCAAGATAAGGATTTGGGTTCTGGAGGGTTTTGGGGAGCAGTGAACCCAGGAAATGCAAGTGAAGGAGTCCAGGGGAATAGAAGGGGAAAGCCACAAGGGCATCTCCAAAAGTGGTTTCCTCTGTGGGCAGGCAGACTCACGGGAGGTCAGAGGAACCATGAGAAGCTGAGAAGCATTACTCAGGACTGTCCTCCTGGCGGCTGGGGAGGCTGGGGCCTGTCATCCCCCACATTTTGAGAGCTGTCCTGCGGTGCATTTGGTCCCCTACACTTGGATGTTGTGGTGTTGGAGGAAGCCCACAGGCAGAAGAGAAGAGTGGACACTTGAAGAGAAAGGGTTTTAGTATACCAGGAACCTTGTACTGCCCAGAACAACTCAGGATGGCCAAGGGGACCTCGGGTGAGGTGGCCACTGCATCTGCTGCGATGTTTAAGAAGGGGTGACCTCTAAACAGACCTTGAAGGACGAGCAGAGGCTTTCAGCTGAAGCAGGCAGGGAATGACTTCTCATGGCAGGCAACTGGGATACTGTAGGGACAGGAGGCAGGACATTGCTGGTGAAGGGCCGGGAGATTCAAGAGGACTTGTTTGAAGGCCAAGGATGGGCGAGGTTTGGGGCAGCTTGACATGAAAAGCCTCAGGCAATGGGAGTTGAGGAACCGAAGACAAGGGAGAAGGGCAGAGTGCAGATGCTGGAAAGAGCCAGGCATCCTCCAGAAGGGGAGAGGGTCCAGAGTCTGGGCTTCCCCCGGGGCCCCGACATGGCTGAGGATCGGTAGACAGGGAGAAAGGGAGTGTATTCCCCATGGACCCCTTTCCCAGGATTGGAAGAGGCAGATGACTATCAGCAAGGGAGGCCCCAGAGGCAGGGCAGGGCTGGAGAAGGCAGGGGTGAGGAATCGTCCGGGAGGGTGCAGGAGACACATGGGAAAGACAGAAGGTGGGCAAAGCTGGCACCCATTGAGGTTGTTCAGTTGACAGATTTGACAGATGAGCAGAGAATAGCATCCTGGGTGGCTTCTCCTAAGAGAGAGGGAGAGAGCAGGAGGAGGAGTGATTCAATGCACTTTAGTTTTTCACAGACAGCTTTCTAGGGCTGCCACACCCCGTGTAGATCTGCAGACCCTGATCCAACGGTGCCTTCTCTCACAGGTGGTGTCCCTGGCAGCTGCTCCAAGCTCAGACTAGGGGTGGACAGAGCAGGCAATCACACTGGCCACAGAAGGGTCACTCGAGGAGGACGGCCCCTGATTGGGGAGAGGACTTCGCTGGCTCCCCTCCTTTCCACCTGTCAATCTGGGGTGGGAGGAGCTAAGGGGCCCTTTTTGTGACTCTCCCCTCACTTTCCAGCTTCCAACCTGCAATCCTCCTGTTTCAGCCTCCCAAGTACTGGGACTACAGGAGTGTTTCACCACACCCAGCTTTGTTCTTGGTTTTTTTTTTTTTTTTTTTTTTTTGCAATACTGGGGATTGAACCCAGGGGCATTCTACCTCCAATCCGAGCTACACCCCCAGTCCTATTTTTTCTTCTTTATTTTGAAACAGGGTCTCACTAAGTTGCGGAGGCCTCACTAAGTAGCTGAGGCTGGCCGCGAACCCGGATCCTCCGGTCTCAGCCTCCCAAGTACTGGGATTACAAGCGTGCGCCACCACGCCCGGCTTTGTTCTTGTTTTAAATACTGAATTTTGGGTCAGTTTGTTTCACAGCCATAGCTGACTGGTAAATGCCAGGTGCTGTGTTTAGCACGGGAGGCCTGCAGGGGACAGCATTGTGGCTCCTGGCCTCTTGGAGCCAAGAGTCTGGTTGAGGAGGCAGACAATGGGCAAGCCAACAATGACTAAGCTTGAAACCTAACTAGCTTGACCCTGGGCTAGTGAATCCCCGTCTCTGGGCCTCACTAGCTGGAACAATCAGATGTATGCAGCTAGCCACACAGGTGTCTCCCAGGGGCCTGTGGAATACAGGTATTGACGGGTGGATACACTTTTTGGAAGCTGATTGGGGAAGTTCAGATGTTCCTGGTGTTTGGTTACAGGTCTCCTCCCTGGCATCCCCATCTGCACATGAGGGGCCTGGAACCCAAACACCACAGCTCCTTCCAAGTCCTCTCTTCAAAGTGCCCCGGGAGGACTGGTGGAATCAAAGGCAGGGTTTCTCACTGTCTCTTTTCAGCAAGTTTGCAGAAAAATCCTTATCTCTGCACAGCAGCCAGGTGGTTCTCAAGATAGATCTGAAAGAGGAGGTGAGGAGAGGCCAGGTGAGAGGAGCTCCGGGGGGTGGAGAGCTGAGATGGGAGGAGGATGGGGACTCTGCAGGGAAGAGGCTGGAGCAGCAGGAGTGGCTGGGGCCCCAGGGAGGGGCTCAGCCTGGGCATCTTGCAATGGAATGCATTCAATGAATAAACATGGCCTGAGAACTTGCCCTGCTCATTTTGAAATGAAAGAGAGAGAAAGAAAAAAAAAAGACATTTCTAGGCAGGCTCCCCTGCCCAGCAGAGAGCAGGAGGTGAGCTTAGACACCTTTCCTTTTCTTTGAAGAGGGTTTCTGGGCTCCTGGGCCCCCGCTGGCAGGCCACTCTCCCCATAGGAGAATTCAGCAGGCCAGGAGCATCCAGCAGGCTGGGGCCTGCCCACTGCAGCTGCCCCGGCCTGGAGAGGTTGTGGACAGCACGCTGGTGGAGGCTGAGCCTGGGGGCAGCAGGGCTTGGAGGGTAGCCTGGTTCAGGGTCAAGACAAGATTCCAGCAGCCAATTCAGGCTTAGAGGATCGCTGCCGGAGTCTGTGCAGGCACCAGCCTGACAACACATGTGGCAGGCCTGTGCCCACCGTGGAGCAGGGGACAAGCCCAGTCAGACCTACAGCATGAAGCAGACATAGCCAGCTAAGCCCAGTCCAGAGCAGCTGACTGCTGGCTAAACTGTGATCCATCAATGAGAGCAAGTTGTTCTTGTTTGTTTGTTTGTTTGTTCATTTGTTTGTTTATGGTGCTGGGGGATTGAACCTAGGGGCATTCTACCTCTGAGCTACATCCCCAGCCCTAATTTATTTTTTATTTTGAAACAGGGTTTCTCTAAGTTGCTGAGAGCCTCACTAAGTTGCTGAGGCTGGCTTTGAACCTGCAATCCTCTTGTCTCAGCCTCCCAAGTACTGAGACTACAGGTGTGTGCCACCACACCCAGCTTTGTTTTTTTTTAAATACTGAGTTTGGGGTCAGTTTGTTTCACAGCCATAGCTGACTGATACAAGTGCCAGGTGCTGTGTTTAGCATGGGGGGCCTGCAGGGGACAGCATCTTGGCTCCTGGCCTCCGGAGCCAAGAGTCTGGTTGAGGAGACAGACAATGGGCAAGCCAACAATGAATAAGCTTGAAACCTAAAGTTGAGGGGGAAATCCTGAGCAGTACCCAGGGAGTAAAAAGGAGGTCAACTTTGGGTGGTCGGGGAGAGCCCCTGGATGGAGGTGACATATGTGTGAGGAGTGAGAAGAGTGTTTGGGCCAAAAGGAACAGTCGTGCAAAGGCTGTGTGTCACAGGAATTCATGGGCCAGACATGGATGAGACAGACAAATGACTGTAAGGACCATGGCAAAAGTTAATGTTTACTGAGCATGTTCTATGAGCTGTCTTAAGCCTTCCACCTAAATTACCTCATTTAGTCTTGCAACATGCCATAGAATTCAGTGCATTTGTTGGATCCTTTGGGTGGAAGATGACAAAGACCCAACTCCAAGTGGCTTCAACACATAAGGGAATTCACCAGCTGGTAGACGTGGGAAGCCCGAGGGCCGGCAGTCTCAGGCAGAGGTCTGCTCAGGAACTTCAGCGAGGTCACTGATGGATTGCCCTCTCTCTCCTCTCTTCCCCTCACTCCTCTTCTCATTGGACTTCTCCCGGGGGCCCCTTTGTCTCTGTTGCTGAGCTTCCTCCAGAGGAAGCAGGGGCAGACGTGAGAATCACAACCACCCACGCTCTAAGTTCACACCATCCTGCTTAGCAACTCAGGAAGAAGAGGAAGCCGCCCTCTCCCAACATCTACACATACGGAATCCCAGGAAGGGATGGGGATGCTCACATGTTCGCTCCCTGGTCCCGTCGTGAGTACATGGAACGGGGGCTGTGGCTGGCTGGCCTGGGCCCCTGAGCCCATCTCAGGAGACAAGTTGGGTCTATGACTGGCATTTCCACCAGAACTCTGTGGTCTAGGCAGCAGATGATGAGTGGTTCACTAAAGACAGAGTATGTGAAGGTAGAGGGGGGTTCAGGTATCGAAAGGAGGAAGAGCTACGTGTGCGCAAATGGTAGGTATTATTATTACAACCTAATAATACATTACTGCAACTTAAATAAGAAATCCAAGTCTCAGGGAAGTCCATAAATGTCAAATCCATCTCTCCCTGACTTGGAACTCCCACCATCCCCACCAGCAGGCTCCTCACCATCAGCCATCCTCCAACCCGGGCCTCCACTCATGACTCAGCCCAGACGGGAGGACTCTCAAAGCTCAGGGGCACAGGCCCTGGAAGGTGCTCCAGCCCCAGCTCCGTTACTAGTTGTGTGACCTTCAGCAAGCACATTAGCTCTCTGAGCAGCAGTTGACCCAGGTGAGCTGGGAGAGAACAGCACCCGCTTCACAGAGTTTTCATAAGAGCATGAAGTGGGATGAGCTGTGTAAGTAAAAGGCAGCCTAGGGCAGAAGAAAGAACGTGGGGTTGCGCTGAGTGACAAAGGGGCGGGTAGTGTATACAGTGTGGAAACACTGGACAGAGGCGTGATTCGTGCTCCAAGCAGGACAGTGCGATTCCATCACACGACTCTGAACAGCTCAATGTTGAAGACTTACGAGTTGTTTCTTTCTGGGAAAAAAATTTTTTATGGTACTGGGGATTGAACCTAAGGGCATTCTACCTCTGAGCTATACTCCCAGCTCTATATTTTATTTTGAAACAGGGTCTCATGATATTGAGGAGGGGCCTGTTAAATTGCTGAGGCTGGCCTCAAACCTGCAGTCCTCCTGTTTAAGCCTCCCAAGTACATGGATTTCAGGCACGCATCGCCACACCTGTCTTCATGTTTTACTCAGTGGCCTTGAGCAAGTGCCTGGGCTTCTCAGGGCTCCGTTTTCTCATCTGTGAAACAAACATGGCTGGATTAAGGGCTCTTCAAGGTCTGTCCAGATGTAGTGGCTGTGAGTCAGCTCTAATTGAAATGGACACTTTGGGATTGTCAGGGCAGCTGGAAGGACGGTCTGGCTGTGAGGAAGCAGCCCAGGGGAAGAGCCGTGTGGTGGGGAGCCATGGTCTGCTTGCACGTCAGTGTCCTGAGCTCTGCATTTTGCTGGAGAGCATGTTCAAGTGACAAACAGAGCTGGGCGTGGTGGCGCACGCCTGTTATTCCAGTACTTGGGAGGCTGAGATAGGAGGTTCCCAGGTTTGAGGACAGTTTCAGCAATTTAGTGAGACTCTCAGCCATCTAGTGAGACCCTGTTTCAAAATAAAAATAAAATAGGGCTGGAGCTGGAGCTCAGCCCTTGGTTTCAACCCCTAATACAAAAATAAATAAATAAATAAATAAATAAATAAATAAATAAATAAATCATACTTTGTTCTCCTGAATGTTTCTTACAACTCCCGGCTGAGGCCGCCCTGGCCAGTAGCAGCTGTGGTCTCCATTCGCTTTGATGCTCTTGGTCTTGGTGCTGTGGTCCCTGCCTGGGGCAGCGTGTTCTTCACTGTGTGGACATGAGGATAAGCAGCCGCATGTTAAATCCCTTGTGAAGGCGAGGTCTGTAAACTCTCACAGAGGTGTGTATGTCCAGAAAAAATGTAGCATATGGGGCTTGGTACTATCCACAGCTGCAGGCATCCACTGAGGGTCTTGGAATGTCCCCCCATCGATAAGGGGGCTCCTGCGTGTGCCAGCTCTATGGCAGGCACTTTTCCAGAGCTCATCTCACTTAATCTTCACACAATAACTGTATAGCATGGATGCTATTCTCTCCCAAGTTACTTATGGGGAAACTTGCTCAGAGAGGGTCCGTGCTTGTTGAAAGTCACACAGCAGTAACAGAGCTGGGTTTCAAACACAGATTCCAATCAAAGTGGAACTTTAGGGAGAGCAGTTGCTGCTAATCTGACCATCACAGTAGCATGGGTGACTACTGCTAAAACCCCGCCGCTTGTCCGGAGAATGGTTTGTGTTTTAGTGAGGCAGGTGAGGTGGCTCAAAGGGTCGAGGCCAGACTGGGAAGGGCCATCAGCACCCACACGTGGGGTGAGACTCATTCTGGGGGTAGCAGAGAGATGCCGCAGGCCAGGATGTGGGGGCTCCAGCTTGTATTTAGGGAAGGCCCCTCCAGCTACAGGATGGTGAAGAGGTGGAAGGGGGCAAGACAAGCAGCAGGGACACCATTTGGAATGGCAGACTGGAGCAGGAGAAAGAGCTTGGGATCAGGGTTAGCCCCAGCTCGGCCTCTGCCCAGCTGTGTGACCTTGGACAGCACCCGACCTCTCTGCGACTTCCTCAGCTGTCAGGTGGGGATCAGAGTGCCTGCTCTGGAAGCCATCGGGAAGATTAAAGGAGATGATCCATTTTAAGTCTTTGGTTCTCAGCTGGGCGTGGTGTTGCATGCCTGTAATCCCAGTCCTTGGAAGGCTAAGACAGGAGAATCACAGGTTTGAGGACAGCCTCAGCAATTTAATAGCGAGATTCTCAGCAACCTAGCAAGACCTGGTTTCAAGACAGAAATCAAAAGGGCTGGGGGTTCTCCATTATCAACCGGAGTCCCTTGTGTGTACCCACTACTCCCTAGGTTGAACATATTAATGAAAACATATGTCCCTTCTTTTTTTGTGATTGGCTGATCTCGCTTAACATAATGTTAACATCAAATAGATATTTATTGTGATGTGAGACTACAATGCACCAATAAAAGCATGTTAAAAAATCCTTACACCTGCAAAAATAAAAAATTAAAAAGGTCTGGGGAGGAGTGGGTAGCTCAGAGGTAGAATGTCCCTGGGTTCAATCCCTAGTATCAAAAAATTAATTAAGCCGGGCGTGGTGGCGCACGCTTGTAATCCCAGTACTTTGGGAGGCGGAGACCAGAGGATCCAGGTTCGCGGCCAGCCTCAGCTCTCTCTCTCTCTCTGTCTCTCTTTCTCTCTTTCCTTAGTGAGGCCCTCCGCAACTTCGTGAGACCCGGTTTCAAAATAAAGTATAAAAAAATAGGGCCGGGGGTGTAGCACGGAGGTAGAACACCCCTGCGTTCAATCCCTGGTACCGCAAAAAAAAAAAAAATTAATTAAATAGTCTTTGGTTCTTGGCGAGTAGGAAAAAGACCACAGTTATTTTTGCTGTTGTCATTGTGGACACAGTCCCAGGAGGCAGACCTCCCACACCAGCTCCGGGCGCTCCCTGGGGCCCCATCCTTCTGGGGCTGCCACGCCCATGAACCCCGAGAAATGACTGGAGCAGGAGGGCCAGCTCCTGGACACCAGAGAGGGCAGGGCCCGGGCTGGTTGTGCAGCTGTCCTGGGCTCCTGGGAGTCCCCGGGAGGGACGCGGCTGCAGAGGTGGCTCCTGAAGGCTTCGTCCAGTCATTGCAAGCAGCAGAGCCAGCAGGAGAACCCAGCTCACCAGGAGGCTGTGGGACCTCGTGACAGTCCCCCCGGGGATAGAAGGGGCTGCAGTGGATGACCACCAAAGCCCCTCCTGCCAGCAGCTCCCAGAACCCTTCCCAGCCCTCCTGGCTTCCCCAAGGCCTCTGCCACTCGCATTCCTCTTCTGTCCACACTGCCCTGCGGCTCAGGACCCCACCAGAGGGAGGGAGACCGCCCAGCACAGCCCACTGGGCCCCCCAGCCCCTCAGAGCTGTGAACGCTGTGGTTCCAAGACTGCGGGCTGGGCGTGTGGGAGAGAGGCACTGGGGAAGCCATGGTCCGGGCAGCCTGCAGCTGCCAAGAACCAAGTGACCATCCCCAGGGGAGAAGGGGCCGCCTTTCCAGACCCATCAGACTCAGAGCTGGGAGATCCAGACACCTAGGCACCTCCCAGTCTGCAGACCCGCCCAGAACAGGGAGCAGGGACTCAGCCCAGGGCCCCCGACTCTGCAGGCCCCACGGGCCTCCCCCTCACCTCCATGTGTCTTCACACTCAGGCTGGGGGAGACGCACCCCCGCCCACCACGGCTAGGTGTGGGTCTTGCTCCTGGTGTGATGTCTGGGTTTTATTTAAATGAATGGAAGGAGAGGAAACGTAGGGCCCGCGAGAGATGAGAGCGTCTTGCAAGGTGAGTGGGTCCCCCCACCCCCGTCCTTTCCTGCCAGCTCTGAAGCCCAAACCCAAGGGCAATTCAGCTCTGCGTATTTTCCCTTTTATGTTCAATAAACAACTCCTATAGAAACCAAATGGCATGTTCCGCACTTAACGCGTAACAGCTCGTCTTACAAATCTAAATTACCCCTATAAATCTAAATTAAATGTATTTAGGACACGTAATTAATAAAGCACTAGCACGTCGCTGTTGCTAATTTGTTTACTTCAAGTCAGACTTTCATTTGCAAAGGCCTTTTCCCTCTGTGGAGTGTGGGCGGGAGGAAGGGGGGCCGGGCCCTGGGCAGGTGCAGGCTGCCCAGAGGATCCTGCTGGGACCCTGAGGTGCCCACCCTGAACGCAGGGACAACATGTGGTGTGTGTGCTGCTTCCCCAAACCCCAGACTAGCCCTTTAAGTGATGAATGGTGTGAGAGTTAAGGGGACTCCACCAAGGCCTGTGGGTGACCTTACTGTCCCCCCAGTCTGGAGAGGTCATCGTCCCCCTGCCACCCCCTCTCTCATACCAGGTCCGATGATAAGTGAATCCTCTCGCCTCACCTCCTCCCAGATGTGCCTCCAGATGCAGCCCTGCTCTCCATCCCCGCTGTTCCTGCCTTCGTCCAGGGGACCATGATGTCCGCCTGTGTTCATGCGACACCCTCTGCAGTCGTCCACCCTCCACGCAGCAGTAGCAGTACAGCAGCAGCATGAACTTTCTAGAATGCAGGTCCCACTCCGTCTCCCCAAGGCTTCCTGTCCCCCGGGGTCTCTGCTGCACTCAGGGTCAAGGCCAAACTCCATCGGAGGCTCCTGAGGTCCCTTGGCTGTCATACCTCCCCTCCACCTGCTGTGATTACATGACCCCCTTGCCCAGCTGTTCCCTCTGCCCCAGTCCCTCCCCATGGCACCCATCCACCTGTGTGGGGCTCTGTCCTTGGAAGGCTGCACGTTCTGCCGCAGCCTTCAGCCTCCAGCCTCCAGCCTCCATCTCTAGGGAGAAGGCTCTCCTCCCCAGAAGGACGAGCTGGCAAGCACCAGGACCCCGGTTTCCAGAAGCCTCTGGGGGTCCTTCTTCCTGCTTGCCCCTTGAATAACTTCAACATGCCATTCTGAGGGAGCACTGAGAGCCCCACTTTGGGTCAGGGAAGGACTGGGAGGTCCCCACATGGAGAGGGCGGGGCTTCCACCTGAAGCCAGCATGGGCGTGGCCTCGGGCCAGGGGGGCCTTGAACTCAAAGCACCTCTCCAGGACCCGGCTGGGGGGCCTGGCTGGAGGGAGCTGAGCCAGGCAGGCAGGTCAGAGCAGAGAGGGAGGCGGGGCTTGTGTAAAGAAAGAGGCTGTCACCTTGGACAGAGGATGGGGCTGGCTGCGGAGAAGCGCCCGCCCTCCTCTCTCCCTATCACCCTCCTGCTTCTCTCAGCACCTGCATCTTCCAAAAGCTCCCAAGGGGCAGCTGATTCCCTCGGTGGCCCTCAGCGGCTACCCTGCCTCCCCAGGGCAGGTCAGCAGAGGCGTCCCAGGTCAGGAGGAACAGACAGCAGCTCTGCCCTGGCCCTGGGCAGAGATGGCAGCTGCCGTGGTACACGTGCATTGGCAGCCTTTCTGCTCTGGGAGGAGGTGAGCAGGGCGGGGCCTCTCTTGCTGCCCGCCCCCCTGCTTCAGCCCTGCTCCAAGTTGAGCACAGGTTGTTTTCCTGTTCTAATTAACATCACTGAGAACTAAACCTTACACCCCACAGGAGCCTGCTCCCCGAGACCATTCCCACTCCGACTCCAAGGAAATATGAAGCAGGCTCCATCCTGAGCGGGCTCCCGTCCTGAGCCCACGGCAGGGAGGCGCAGACCAGAGGTGGAAGCTGTAACTACCAGCTGATTATGCGGTGTGAATTATCAAAAGATAAAATAAAACAAAGTCCACTGGCAGCTCCCAAACAAAAACAATTAAAACGCTCTTGGTTATTTCTGCTGTACTTGAAGGGATGCCGGCTCTTTTTCTAAACTCTCCCCATTCTGAGAGTTCACACACTCATCTAGGTCGCTTGCCCACCACCTGCCTACGAGGCACCAGGGAGATGCAGGTGCAGGATGAGAAATAAAAACTCAGACAGGGTGCTGTCCGCCCGGGGATCATGGGAGGGGACCTGGCCTTTCAAGGAAGAGTCATACAGGCAAGCGTGTGATCACCTCTCAGGTGGGGACAAGCTGGCCATGTATGAGCAACATATGGGAGGATAATGAGAGGGACTAACTGCTGGAGGACAGGTGCTAGGAGCTGATATTTAAGTTGAGACCTGAAGGAGCTGTTTACCTAGGGCCTCCTAGGAGAGGCCAGAGGTACAGAGGAGGGCCAGGATGGGGTCCTTGCTCCCCAGCCCCTGCCATGGCCAGCTGGGGGCCGAGTCATGGAGAGGGAACACATCACACACCCAGGCAAGGATCTCTGCCTCTCCTCGCCCACCCGGGCCTCCCGCCACTGGTCTTCCCAGGGCAGGGACCGGCCCATCGATTGGTTTGATTTGATTCACGATATTTGTTTATGAGCCTTTGATTTTTGACTCTGAACACTTTCCTCCAGTAGTCAGGCTCTGCTCTCCCCGGGGCTTTTACAGGAACGAATGGCCGCGGAAAGGCTGCGAGCAAGTTTGTTTTCAAACAAACTCAAACTCAAAGTCAGCGCCCTGCTGCCCATCCAGCCATCGGCTCCCGCGCTCAGGCGCAAACACTCGCTGTCTTAGCGTTTTCTGTTGCCAATGGCACAGAGGCTCATCTTGGCTCACGGTTGTGGAGGTCCAAGATCTGGGAACACGAAGCTGGTGACGGCCTTCCTGCTGGCAGTCCTGAGGCAGCGCATGGCGAGAGACGGGGAGCCTGTGTGCTGTGTCTCCTGTTCTCCTTCCTCTCAGACAGCTACCAGGATTCAACATGACCAAGCATCATTTTTTTTTTTTTGTACTGGGGATTGAACCCAGGGGAATTCTATCTCCGAGCTACACCCCCTCAGCCCTTTTTATTTTTTTATTTTGAAACAGTGGCTCGCTGAGTTGCCAGGGGTCTCCCTAAGTTGCTGAGGTTGGCCTCAAACCTGCAATCCTCCTGTCAAAGCCTCTCGAGAGCTGGGATTACAGGTGTGGGCCACCACATCCAGCCATCATCCATTCTTTATTCAACAAATACATGGATCACCTACTTACTATTTCCCCCACTGTCCTAGGCTCCAGGAATACAGGTGTGAACTGACAGACAAAATAGATCACTGCCCTGGGGAGACAGATGATAAACAAGCAAGTCTGTAACCACTTGCCAGGGAGTGGCCTGGGCTGCGAAGAAAAGTAGGAGTCGGTGAGGGAGGGACACCGCGCGTCCAGAGAATGTCTAAGGCTTCCGGCAGCGGGAGCCACAAGTGCAAAGGGCCTGGGGTGGAGACATCTGGCACAATTGAGAGACAGCAGTGACTGGAGATGCCACAGCGTGCCGGGCAGAGGAGGTGCAGGAAGATCCAGCACAGAAAGCCCCAGCCCTTCCAGGGTGAGGGTGGAGGAGGGTCTGGGGAGGGCCCCCTGGAGGAGCCACCCTTACCCTGAGACTTGAAGAAGGAACAGAGCGTGGCCACCTGGGACCTCTCATTGCTCTGCTGTCCAATTGTTTCTTTAGCAGTTGAGTCCCAGGACAGTCCCCACACTGCTGTGTTCCCGCTACATCACCAGCACCTACATCCGGGACATGGTGGTTCAATAACCATTTGCCAAATGAAGGAATGAGTGAATGAATGAATGAATGAATGAATTAGCAAACAAAAAAACAGCTTTAAACTTTATCCTTGGGGCAAAATCGGAGGCCGCCTGCCTCTGCCCAAACAGTTGGGCCCCACACTGGCTGTGTCTCCATTCCACTGGGTAGCAGGAGAGGGGAGGCCACGGCCCTGCTGGCTCAGAGGACACAGCAGTGCCCAGTCCCGGTTTCAGGGACCTCATCCCACGTGGCTGAGGCTGGTGCTGAGCCCTGAAGTCCACACGGCTGACCTTCCGGAGCCGCCGTGTCCTGCCAGTCTTCCTGGGCCCTGTCTGGTCTCTGGAACCACTGGCCACCCTGCCCACCTCAGATGCCACACAGAGCGCATGGCTGTCCTCTCCCTACCCAGAGGTTCCTCCGTGGTGTCAGAACACCCAGCAG
The DNA here is from genome assembly GCA_004027185.1 of Glis glis. NCBI lineage: Eukaryota > Metazoa > Chordata > Mammalia > Rodentia > Gliridae > Glis > Glis glis. The sequence continues at coordinate 58,731 of PVJS01001427.1, read as the reverse complement.
TTTTTGGAAACTGTCCCTCCCAAATTTGTGCCTATTCCAGCTGTACTCAGGTCGGCCTGAGCCCAAGCTGGGGCACGGAAGAGCTCTGCACAGGAGTGCGGGAGGCAGGCGGCCCTGGGCAGCAAGCCGCACAGTCCCCTGGGCACCCTGGGACTGTCCCCTTAAACTGCCTGCCCTCATTCTGGGCCTGTGGGGGCAGGGGCAGCTGGAAGGCCTCTGAAATGGCTGTGAGGAGCCGGGCGTGGTGGCGCACGCTTGTAATCCCAGTACTTTGGGAGGTGGAGACCGGAGGATCCGGGTTCGCGGCCAGCCTCAGCTCTCTCTCTCTCTCTCTCTCTCTCTCTCTCCCTGTCTCTCTCTCTACTTAGTGAGGCCCTCCGCAAATTCGTGAGACCCCATTTCAAAATAAAGTATAAAAAATGGGGCTGGGGGTGTAGCGTGGAGGTAGAACGCCCCGGTACCGCAAAAAAAAAATGACTGTGAGGTCCCTCTTCCGTTATCTATCATCTACTTTTATTGGTGCATTGTATACATCACAGTGAGGTTCAAAGTGACACAAACACACACGCACACAACAGTGGTGTTTTTCCTCCAGATCCCCCCACTCCTTCCTCCTCCCTCCTCCTCTCTCCTCCTCCCTCCTCCTCCCTCCTCCTCCCTCCTCCTCCCTCCCCATCCGTGTTGGTGAGATGGTACTGATACCTTTATATATGAATGCAGCATGATTTGAACTGTTCCCTTCCTCAAGCCTTGTATTCCCCCTCCCCACCTCCCTTCCCCCACCCCCCACTATTCTACTGGTCTCTCTCCTCATTTATCTGAAGCCCCTTTTGTTTCCTATCTCCTCTCTCGCTTCCACATACGAGAAAAAACATAGAACTCTTGACTTTCTGAGACTGACAGATCTCACTTAGCATAATATTCTCTAGTTCCATCCATTTTCCTGCAAATGACATAATTCGGCTCTTCTTTATGGCTGAGTAAAATCCCATTGTGTGTGTGTACCACATTTTCTGTTGGTGGGGTTGTAAATTAGGACAACCACTCTCCTGTTGTCTTGCTGAGCAGCGCCCAGCTCTCTTCAGGCCGCAGTAATCTCCGTATCAAATAGTCGTTGGGCCGCACCCTTGGTTTTCCCCCTAAATCCTCTTTTTTATTCTTTACATGGTCAGGCTGAGAATTTTCCAAATCTGTGTGCTCTGCTTCCCTTTTGATAATAAAGTCCATCTTTAAATCATTTCTCTCTTCTCACACTTTACTACCACCAGTTAAGAGGAGCCACGGGGCACGCTGAGCGTTCTGCTGCTTCAAGATTTCTATCGTCCTTAAGTCCTGTCCTCTGCAAATTCCCAGGACGTGGACAAACTCCGGCCAAGTTCTTGGCCACTCCGTAACAAAGATGGCCTGTCCTCTGGTTTCTAATAAGTCAGTCCTCATTTCCGGCCATCAGGTTGGTCTTTCTGTCCATCTTTCTACCAACTTCGGTCCATCCTGATCAGTTGACCTTTTCAGCAGCAGCTGCCCCTCCTCGCTCCAGGGTCTCAGAGCCCTCTGGGTGCCTCTCTGTCCCCACCTGCCATGATTCTGGCTCCCACCCAATAACCCAGTCTCCCACCTCTGTGAATGTCACCTCATCTGCGCGCCCCTTCGGTCCTAGGGATGGACGTTGTTCCCTGTGATTGCTCTGTTCTGGGCAGCCTTGTGTCCTAGTCTTTTTCTGTTGCTGTAACAGAATCACTGAGATGCAGTGATTTGTAGAGAAAAGAGGTTTATTTACCTGCTGGTTCTGGAAGTCCAAAAGCATGCACCAGCACCTGCTTGGCATCTGAGGGCCTTCCTGCTGGGTCATGAAACAGTGAGGGTGTCACGTGGTGGGTAGAGCATCCCAAATCAGCTCTCACCTCCTCTTCCTGTAAAACCACAGTCTGGTTGAATGAGGGCCCTGACCGTATGGCTTCATTTAACTTTAATTATCTCCCAAAAGTTCCACCAGCAAATACCAGAGTGGGATTAAATTCCTACCTGCTCAATATCTTGTAATTTGGGTTACTCTCCAGTATGAGTTTTGATGGCGACATTCAAGCCACAGGTCTTCTCTTATTTGGCTCCCAGCTCTCCACCTGCATGGCCAATCCCTGCTTCCCGTTTGTCTCTTTGGTTCTCCTTGGGAGGCTGGGTGCGGCCCCCTGCTCCTCCCTCCCTGCTTCGCCATGGCTGGGTCTGCAGAGCTGACCTGCTCTTGGCCGCAGGCGCGGGCAGTGAAGGGTGGCAGAGAGGGAGCTGGCCCGGGCCCCCTAGCTTCCATGAGCTGGCCCTGGTCGCCAGCAATAGTGGCCCCGCCAGCGTTCCGCCTCTGCCCAATCAGACCTGCACCCCTTCCTTCCAGGGGGGTCAGGGGAGCAGGAGGGGGTCTTAGAAGGACACCACGGTAGGTCTGGCAGGGGTCGGGGCAGACATTTCCTTCCCGGTCATAATAATGCATCTGACTGTGACGGTGGCTGTAGAGATTCCAACAAGGAGCCCTGGGAACACTGACTATCGACTTCCACTGGGAGGTGAACTACGCTTCCAGGAAATTCTATTTTCAAGCTGGGACTTAAGGGGGACACTTCGACAGACAGACAGGGAGCCGGTGTCGGGGCAGGAAGAGCAGGAGTACAGGAGGTTGGAGACCCTGATGGTCCAATGTGTCTGGGAGGAAGGATCCCGGAGGTAAGCGGGTTTAGGGAAGGGGAGTCCGCAAAAGAGACCGGCCAGTGGGAGTAAAGAAGGAAGATTTGAAGTCAGAGAGGACATTGTACAGCCCAGGGCTGGGCCAAGCCCCGCCAGGAGGGTTCAGAGCCCGAGTCTTCAAAGCACCAGCCTCGGATTACTCATAAGCCTTAGGCAAGTAGAATAACAAAATCATCCATTCTTAAAGCCTTAGAATCTCAGGGAATCTTATAATCTTAGGATAACTGAATTATCGGGTCTCAGAGCCTCGGGTTTTTAAAATGACAGCAATACTGAATCTTGGACTGCTCAAGGGCATCGGAGCCAGCCCCTCCTCCTGGGTTTGATAACACGCACGCTGTGCTCAGTGCACACATGCGTTGTGTCCTGTTGTCTCCATGACAACCCTGAGATGTGGGAACTATCATTTCGCCTGATTTTCCAGATGAAGAAATCGAGGCTCAGTGAGGGTGAGTTGGTTGTTGAAGGTCAGATGCTGAAGATCAGACGCCCTGTAGGCAGCAGGTCCAGGGCTCCGAAGCCCATACTCTCAGCCTCTCTGCTACTTTGCCTCCTGCAAGGCCTCTCTGCCGAGTGCTCACCCATCCTCTATGCACACCTCCAGTGATGGGGAGCTCATTACCCCTCCTCATCCATCCCAACTTTGGACACATCTCTCCTTCTCCGGCCCCAAATCTTCCTTGGGAGACCCCATGGGAGACAGACCTTCACCCAGGGCCCTTGCAGAGAGAGCAGCAGCCGCCGAGGTGGGAGAAGTGATTGCCCTGGAGGAGTCAGGTTAGGAAAGCCCAGATGCAGCCAGTCCCCATGACGGATGGGGGAGTTTATCCTGGGGGAGGGAATCCACCAGAGACATCAGGACCAGGCCACTCAGAAACCAATGGGAACCAAGCCCAGAACATCGGGCGGTGGGGATGAGGAATAAATTTATAATTCAGAAATACAATTCCCCGCAGTCAGAGTTATGGGGCCTAATGAGATTGGAATTGTAAGTGCTGTGCCTTTAATTTCTTGGCTCTCCTCCCTGCAAACTTATTCTACAGAATGTGCCTTGTGCCATCCATCCTCCCAGATGGCTTTTTAAGTGAAGCTGTTTGTTCATGGGAGAAGAAAGGGGGATGAGAGGAGCGGGTGGAGCCGGGCGGCCCCCAGGGAGGAGACCCAGTGGGAGCAGCAGCTCATTGCTGGCTGGGGTTGGGTTTTCCAGGATGGAGACCGCCCCCCCCTCGGCCCAGCCAGGCCCACAGTGGACCAGAATCCCATGGCAACTTCTGAGTGTTTTACGCTCTCCCTGCCCTGCTCTAGGTACTTTCCATACATCAGCCCAATGATGCCTTTCAATAAACTTAGGACAACAAGCTTCTTGCACAGATGGAGAAACTGGGGCCTGGAGGGCAGGGCAAGACTCTAGACGTGGGCGCACGCAATCCGCTGGAGAAGGGCGAGAGGCCGGCCACCTCCACCAGGCCCAAGGGAGCCGCAGGCATGGATCCCAGCCCCGCCTCTGCCTCTCAGGCCTCTCAGCCTCTCTGGGTCTCTGCTTTCACTCTTCTTCCTTCACAGCTCCTCCTGCTGAGCTGGGCAGCGAGGCTCTGCAGCGGGAGTTGCTTCCTCTCCAGGTAGGTTTGAGACAGGCTGGCAGTCAGTTTTGCTCCTGAGGCTGGAGATGTGAGAGGCACATTTTCATGGCCACAGTGTCACCCCTTAGGGCCTGCTGTCCCCCTCTTCACGTGGGCTTGGGAAGTGCTATGATTCTGAGCCTGAATGTTCCCCAAAGGACCATGTGTTAAATGCTCGGTCCCCCACGGAGCCTTACCAGGAGGCGACAGAGCTTCCAGGAGATGAGTCCTGGTGGGAGGTCTTCATGCCCTTGAAGGAAACAGTAGGAACCCGGTCTCTTCCTCTTCCTCTTTCCTCCTTGCTATGAGATGACTGTCTTTGCTCCTCCACGAGCTCCCACTATGATACACTGCCTTGCTACAGACCCCGAACAACAGGGACAGCCCATCATGAACCGAGACATCCCAAAGCGTGAGACAAAATAAATCTTTCCTATGTATAAGCTGATCGCCACGGGTATTTCATCATAGTGACAGAGAGCTGACTACCACAGGAAACAACCTTCACCCTTCCCACGGGCCTCCCTTCCTAAAGGAATACGCACCTTCCATTCCTGCAGGGGGTCTCAAGACCACGGCTGATGTTCACCCGTCTTCCTCTGCTATTCATCGCACGCCCCCTGGGTGTCAGGCAGTGTTCCCAGCACTGGAGGGGCCAAAAGGAGGGAGACCAGCTGGGGAGCTGTTGCCACAGGTGGGTGAGCAGAGACCCAAGGAAGGAGAGGGAGGTGGCATGTGGCAGGCGAGGGCAGGGACAGGCCAGTGCCTCTGACTCCCTGCCTGGGGCTGACCCCCCACCCATGGCCGCTCCTTGTCCTTGTTCCCAGGGTCCCCAGACCTGACTGGATGATCATCACACCGCTGGCACCAGGCACCACAGGCAGAGCTCTGGTGGGAGGTGGGCATCCTTGAAGGCTGCTGGGGGAGGGGAAGGGGAGACTCCAGGGAAGTGATTGGGTGATAAAGGCCCCTAAGCCTACGAAAGGTCCCTCCTTGTGGCGCCCTGATCCCACCTGAGGGAATCTGTCCTAATGTTGGGCTAGTAGTGTCCAAAACGGTCCTCATGGCCAACGTGTATGCGTGTGAGAAAAACCCCATAATTCTCCGAGCCTCTGACAGTGGAGGACGGTGCAGTAAATGATGGCGCATCTAAATGAGGTGCAATTACGAAGCTATTAACATCATGCTTTTGAGGAATTTTCAGCGATGTGGGGAAATGCTGATGATATATGGTGAGCTGAAAAAAATCCTGAATAGCTGAATAAATCGTATGATTCCAATTACATAAAATGCAGTGTGTGCCGTGAAAGATAAGGATAGGGAAGAGGAGGAGGAGGGGAAAGAGAAGACAAGCAAGAGGGAGAGGAGGAAGGAGGAGGAAGATGAAGACGAGGGCATGTGCTGCTGTGCGCCACACGCTTCGTGTCTCCTCGACCCCCGCGGAGATGTCACCGTCTTCATCCTGCAGATGAGGAAAGGGGGGCACAGGTGGTTAAGTGACACGACACCCAGCCAGGATTTGAACCCAGGTCTGGCTGCCTCAAGCCCTTCACATTTGTTCAGCTGGGGGAACTGAGGCAGGGTGGGGGCTGGAATCCAGAGTCAGAGTTATTCGGCGGGTGGTGACAGGTGTCCCAAGAGCTTCCCAGGAAGCATGGCCATTGCAGATCACGTCCCCTCCCGAGGCTGAAGTCATGGTCACTCCCGTGTCACGGATGTGAAGGCTAAGGCGGCATCTCAGTGGCCTGCTCAAGGGAAATGGCGGCACCGGGCTCGGGCCCAGGTCTGCGTGTCCCACCCCCTCCCCCACTGCGAGTGGCCGGGGAGAGGAGCAGGCGTGGACAGAGCCATCAGCATGCCCCTGGAAAACTCCTTGCCCGAGGCCCCTGGGGATCTGCACATCTGTGTCCCCACAAGTGCTCCCCACCTGGGCCAGCCCAGGCCCCTGCATGATCGGCCTCGACTGCAGAAACACTTCCTTCTATTTTTTTTTTTTTTTTTGCGGTACTGGGGATTGAACCCAGGGGCATTCTTCTACCTCCAAGCTACACCCCCAGTCCTATTTTTGTATTCTTTATTTTGAAACAGGGTCTCACTAAGTTGCAGAGGGCCTCACTAACTAGCTGAGGCTGGCCGCGAACCCGGATCCTCAGGTCTCAGCCTCCCAAGTACTGGCATTACAAGCGTGCGCCACCACGCCCGGCTAGAAACACTTCCTTCTGATAAACTGCCATCTCTTCTTTCATGTATCCTTCATTCCTAGTGACATGCATTGCGTGCCAGGTTCCAGGCCCCAGGGATACACAGCGAACAAGGAATTCTGTTCAATGAACTATAGATGGAGTCAGATGAGGAAGGGGCAGGGGTCCAGGGGGAGGGGGATATAGGGCCTGATGTCAGGCCACTTCTGGCCTCCAGGGGAAGCTTCCACTCCTTTGCCTGACCCATGTCTGCTCCAGGAGGCTGCAGCCCTGGCTCCGTCTGCCTGCCCTGAGCGCTCTCGCCCGACCTTAGGCTCCAAGGGCCTCAGCGACTCTTCTTTTGTGTGGCTGCTGATCCGGCCATGAGGCTGTCCCCCTGCCATGGCCCTGTGCCTGGGCTTGCTGCCGTGGCAGAGTTTGCAAAGCCAATCTGGGCTCTGCCTTCCCTTCCCTTTGCCAAAAACCTAATTGGTTTTGCAATTTGAAAATGCAGAGAACAGGCGATGCAATCAATTCTACGAAAACTTGCTCAGTAATGAAGCCTTTGCTTCCACATGGGGCGCCTCTCGGCATACCAATCTGGGGCGCTCAGACACTTGACAAAGACGTTTCCTACCCCCCCCACACTCCCACCTTGCTTCCAGGTCTGGGGTGGCTCACACTCCTGGTTCAGAAAGGACCTGGAGGTGAAATTTAGATCCAGTCTCCTGGCTCTAGTTAGGAGTTTTAAGGAGAAGAAAATGAGAGGTCAGGGAGGTGTGGCGGCCTCCCCAGAGTACACAGCGAGGCGGGGACCAGGAGAGTCCAGTATCAGATGCCCGGCTTCTGCACTGCTCCTCCCATCCCACTGCACATTTGGGTCAGAAAAGTCCCTAAAGCTGGGCGTGGTGGCGCACGCTTGTAATCCCAGTACTTGGGAGACTGAGACTGGAGGATCCGGGTTCGCGGCCAGCCTCAGCTACTTAGTGAGGCCCTCCACAACTTAGTGAGACCCTGTTTCAAAATAAAGAACAAAAAATAGGGCTGGGGGTGGAGCTCGGAGGTAGAATGCCCCTGGGTTCAATCCCCAGTACTGCAAAGAAAAGAAAAGGCCCTGCCTGAGTTGAAAGGGAGACCTGAACCCCTTGTGCCCGACAGAGCAGCCTGGTGAGCCGCAGTGCCCGCTCTGAGCTGGCTCCATGCTTGGCCTCAGTTTACATCACCATGTTCAGCCCCCACAACAGCCTTCAGGTGCATCATGATCCAGTTTTACAGAAGAGGAAACCGAGGGTCAGGGAAGTGTGGTGGCCTGACTGAGTGGCACAGCAGAGCCTCAGCTTCAGGGCAGATGCCCCCCACTCACACACACCCACCCAGAGGTGTGACCCAGAGGTCACAGTCTAGGAGATCGGGGACAAAAATTCAATATAATTATGAAAATAAATGATAAACAGCACCTGTGGCAGAGCTAATGGTGGCATGCAGATGGTCTCTGATATGATTGGGGGGATCCAGAGGGCTTCTTGGAGGAGGTGGCAGTGGAGTGAGATCTGAGGCCTGGAAGCCACTTTTGGGGACATCAGGGAAGGAACCTGGCTGTGGGTTGGGCATCTGGCAAGCTAATAGTTATGGTCTGAAAAACCCTAAGATTCTGTGATCAGACATGAGGCCCGGATTCTGTGATTCTGACTCACAATATTTTGAGGTTTTAAGATTCAATTAAGATAAAACATTTAAGACTTGAGAATCTCCGATCTTGATTTTGAACTCAAGGTTTTATCACTTGAAGACTCTATGAAGTGAATATTCTAAGACTTGGGAGTTTAAGATTGGGTTTCAGAGACTGTCAGGTGCCTAGAGGCCGGGCTTCCAGTGTGAAGGCCTCGGCTGCTGAAGACGCACCTGCTAGAACCTTCCATTCACCAGGAGTGGATTGCCCCCCACTTCCTGGCTCACAAAGGGGATGTGTGTGCAGCTCCGTGGCTTAGGGAATGTAAATTTATTCTGCAGTTCCAGCATCAGGCACTCGCCTTCTCTGCATGTTCCAGTTTCCAGAATAAATATTAGAAGATAAGTCTGCGGAGATTTCCTGTGTGTACCCGAGCTAATTTCTCCAGCCAGGGGCTCATCTCTCACACAGATTTTAACACAGGGCACACTTCTTGTACTTACTATGAGGCTGGACTAAGATTGGGCCACAGAGCCCAGAAAAGGGGGGCATCTCCTGCTGCAGAGTCTGAGGGGGGCCTTCTGTGCACAGGCGGAGGGGTGGGGGAGGAGGGACGGACAAAGGAGGAGAGGGAGCATCCATGAGCAACCTGTACACAGGGTGTTTCTGCACAGCATCTGGGGTCCTGCCTGAACCCTCTGCCTCCCAGAGGGGCAGAGCAGCCCCATCACGGGCACACACAGCACTGGGCACTGGGTGGGCCCCAAAGTCAGACAGATAGGGCAGATCTCAGCTGTCCCCTCCCCAGCTCAGTCACACCCCCTCGACGAAGCCATTTCACCTCCTTGGGACTCAGTTTCTTCCGCCATTGGTTCTGGGATTAGAGGAAGTGCCAGTTGAAGGCACTAAGCAACTGCCTGGCTTAGGGTCCCAGGACCCCAGGACACCACTGGCACCAGGCTCCACGTGAAGTGCTTTATGTGGGTTTAATCCTCACCCCAGCCGAATGGGGGGGGCGGGAATGCTGTCATATCCCCATTTCACAGATGAGGAAACTGAAGCACAGAGAGGTTAAGTAACTCACCCAGCATCAGGCAGTTTAGGAATGCATTTACACACTAGTTTTGTCCCAAATCCCTCTAGATGGTGCCTAGAATTTCTCCGCTAGCACCCCAGACTCCCCATTCCGCTGTGACGGGCCGACCCTCAGTGAACACGGTGTGTGCCTCCGGACCTTTGCTCATGTTGTGCCCTCACCCAGAACACCCGTCCCCTGACTCATCTGACCAGCAAACTCCTACTCATCCTTCAAGACCCAGGCCAGGCTCCCAGCCCATCCCGGCACCCAAGGGTGCATCCTCCACAATAGCACTGGGAGGGCAGGGAGCAGGACTCTGTCCTCAGGTCTGCCTGCCTCTCCGTTCACTCAGCCCCTCCTTCAGTCAACAGTCTCTGAGTTTGGCTCCATCCTAAGACCCCACACCCAGAGGGAAGACCAACCCTGTGGAGTTGCTCTGGCACCCCCAGTTTAGAAAGCTCAGGTTTTGTAGCTTCCTGGGGTCACCTACCCAGCTAGAAAGGAGCCGCCTGGGAAGCTGACCCCAGCAACCCGGGAACTCTGTCCCAGGGCGCCAAGGTCACCGTGGGGAGTGAAGGCGGGAGCCCTTAGAGATTGTGAAGTGCCCCTCCCCCACTCGGTCGCATCCTCCTTCCTGCAGCATGTCACAGCCCACACCGCGGCCACTTCATCAGCAGCCGTGGTAATTAAATGTGACTTGATTGCAAGAACAGCACTTGAGATGGAGAAGTGACACGTCTGGGCACCGGGTAATCAACTTGACATGACAGGCGACACGCAGGGACCCGTGTTCCTGCAATGACCGCAGACGTCCCTACACTCTTCTCACCCCTCCACATTGAGACTCGCCAGTGGCTGCCTGGTTCTGATCCATGAAAAACTTATGACAAGTTGAACCTGACTGGCCACAGTGAGGGGCGAGTTGACCCAGGCCAAGGTTCCGAGGCCCAGCTGAGGCGAGATCGGAATGGGGGACACGCTGGAAAGGAGGCACCCGCCACGAAGACACCCTGGGGCACTGGAGGCACCGACGTGACAATGGCTCCTATGGGGGCTCCATCCCTCGGGGGTTCAGCTTCTATCCTTGCCCACCTCCCCAGAACCCCAGTCTCCCATCTTGTGAGCTCCGGCCCACCTTCCTCCCTCCAGCAGCAAACCGGGCTAGAAATCTGCTGTGGCTCCCCACATGGCTGCCCATAGCCCGGCATTCAAGGCCTTTGCGATATAGCTGGCCTCTCCTACCTGTCTTCCTCCACGCACCTGCCTGTTATCCCACCACACTGAATTATTCTGGCATCTCCTGAACTGTGTTCCTGAGGACCCTGGGCCTTTGCACACACTGTTTCTTTTGTCTTCTCCTGTCACTCCTGTGGCCACTTCCCACTACCTTTGACAGCCATCTTGCTCTGCCCCAGAAAGACAGCAGCTCTCTGCCCTGGGTCTCCCCCTCCCCCACCCCACACTCTTCTGGGGCTCTGAGCTGCTCCCCATCCTCAACACCCCCCCCACCAGAAACCCAGGAATTAGGAACAGAGACCCGGGCCAGAGCAAGGCTGCCTGGCTGCAGGGAGGAGGCTCATCCTGGACCCACACTCATTCCAGGGTCTCTGGCCCCTCCAGTGACAATGACCCACACACACATTCCAGTGACAATAACAGGATTACTCAGACTCAGAAGACATACCTACAGGCCCGAGCGCTCCTGGGGTCCCTGGTCATCACTCAGAGACCAGAGACCAGGACCTGTGAGTGACCTGAACTGGGGGACAGATTTGGAGGGAAAAGTCAGGCAGGACAGAGAAGGAAAGGGGGCAGAGAGCAAGGGGTTGCGCCTCTAGACAGGGTGTCTGCACCACCTGCAGCAGCTGTGCACCCTCCTGGTGACATGGTGGCCATGTGCACAGACCCGGGTCAGACACATCTCGTTCTGTCTCTGCTTCTGCCCCACACTAGGTGGGTGGTCTCAGGCAAGTGACTTGGCCTCTCTATGCCTCAGTTTCCTCATCTGCATCATGGAGACTACAACAGCGCCTGCCATTTAGGACGGTGGCGTGGATGAATGAGGACACGCAGACAGAGGGCTCAGCCTGGGCCAGCGGGCCAGGTGGAGGTGCCCTGCCAGCCCTTCCACATGCATTGCGCCCTGTACGACAGAAGCATTCTCGGTCTCCTCTGCCAGGCTCAGAGAGGCCGAGGGTCCTGCCCACGGCAGGAGCAAGCCCAGTAGCGGTCTCCGAGCCTGTGTGTCCTGGCCCCAGCAGGGGCTTGTCCCTGCGCAGTGACACGCGTGCCTGTGGGCGAGCCCTCCTCTGCAGTGCGGCTGGTCAGTGTTCCTGAAGCTAAGGTCAATTTTCACATCACAATGTTACTGTTTGTGAGATTTCTTGTGTTTAGTTAAATGTCCCAGTTGCAGGCCCAGGAGGGGTGGTGGGGTCTGGGGACGGTCCCTTCTTCAGTGTCATCCCTCATGACCAGAGGGAGGGACTGTCCAGAGGCGTGGCCAGGACAGCCTCACGGCCCGAGTCTGTGCAGGTTTGCAGGCCTGAGGAAGGAGAGCCGGTGTGCTGGTTGATTTATGTGTCCGCTTGACTGAATTAAGGATGACCCAGAGAACCGGTCAAGGATTACTGCTGGGTGTGTCCATGGCGGTCCCCATAGGAGACTGGGGTGCGAATTGGTGGACAGAGTTGACCTGCCCTTGACATGAGTGGGTGCCATCCAATCAGCTGGGGCCCTGATAGAATAAAGGGTGATTTCCTCTCTCTCTGCAGAAGCGGGGACACACACCAGAATCCCAGGCTGGTGAACTCCAGGTCTTATGCCAGCAGCTCCCAGGGGCTCTCCGGCCTTTGGCTCGGGTGTCAGAGTGACACCATCAGCTCCTCTACATCTGAGCTCTTGGAACTTGGCCTGAACCACGGTACTGACATCCCAGGCTACAGCTTCTACATAGTCTATGGTGAGACTCCTCAGCCTCCATAATCACGTGAGCCAATTTCCCAATCAATCCCCTCTCATGGCTCTCTATCGATATCCTATTGGTTCTGTCTCTCTGGAGACACCAAATTAATACAGCCGGAAAGGTGGAGACTAGCTCCCTGGAGACCACAGCTCACAGGCTCTGAGGAAGACGCTCAGAGATGGGACGAGGAGCCAGCGCTGCCGGCTCCCTGCTCCCCCGACCCATGGACACCGCGCGCTTGAGGAGGGGTCTGCTGGCCTCCACGTCCTCTCTGCCTGAGGCCGGACTCCTGTACAATCTGACCCCAGCATCCTGTACAATCTCCACCCCAGGATAGCACCTGCAAGAGTGTCCAAGAATGAATGAATCTTTCCCCAAAAAAAGTCAGACCAAGAGTAACCCAAACAAGGAATCCCTCTTCTGGGGGCTGACTCTGTTCTCTAAACCATGACCCTGGATGGGCCAGGCCGGCCCTGACTCCTCTGAGCTCCTGAGTGGGCACCCGCCTGCTTGTTCCACGCTTCCATGCAGAGGCCTGGTCGCCATCCTAACTTTAGCGTCCAAGCAGGCCTTTACCTTTTCTACCCCACATCTCCTCTTCCCCAGCTGAGCCAGCTCAGGACAGGCCATCTCCCACCTGTGGGCTCAGGCCTCAAACCCAGGGGCCCCTTGGCTCTGCCTGACCTTGCCCACCCCCATCTGATTCCTCAGTGTGTCCCAGGGGCATGGGTGTCTGTATGCAAAGCTCCATCTGGAATGCACCCACTAATCCTATTTCCATGCTTCCTGCCCACCCCATGCCTCCACCATCGGGTTCCCAGCCACTGTCCTGTCAGAGGAACCGGATCACACACATATGGTCACATCATGGGGTTCCTGCCCCATCTGGACTCCACTTAGGTTTGGTCAACAGGTAACCCAGGAAGGAAATCACAGAGAGAGAGAGAGAGAGAGAGAGAGAGAGAGGAGAAAGAGCAACATGTTTAGCTCCCAACTTCCATCTTGTTGAGTCTGAGGTTTGTGTCCACCCCTCTCAGCCCCTCATTCCGCCCCTGCACAGCCTTCCCTGCACGGCCGGCTCAGGCTGACTCTGGCCCATCACCTCGTCCTGGTGCCTGAGCCCTGCAGAGCAATGGGCAGGCCGTGCTCCCTCTTGTTCTCCCCAGGAGCAGTGCCTTGGCTGTGGCCTAGACTCAGACCCTGCAGGATCTGGCGTAAAACACGTCGATCCCTTTTCCCCAACAATCAATAGCTGTTCAGTGCTTGGCTAAGAAAACCAGTACTTCTATATTCCTTAGGGAAGATCCAATCCCAACATTAAACAGGGCTTGCTCAGCTGCCTGCACCCCATCTTCCTGTCCCAGGTCACCTGCACACTTAGAGGAGAGTCACCCTGAACTCCTGAGCTGCCCCAGTCACCCCAATAGTCCTGCTCCACCTCACCCACTGAACCTGTGTGTCCCAGTCTGGCCTCCTGCCGACTCCAGACTTTTCTCTGCCTTCAGTTACCCAAACCTCGGATCCTTGGCCTGGGACTCCCCAGTTGCTGCCAGACCACCTCGATGCGCTGTTCCCTGCCGCTGACTTTCTGGAAAGTTATTGCACAGGCCGAGGCGAGACAGAAGCCAGTCTCCTGGGCAGACCCCTGGAACGCCGGAACCCTGGCTGTGCGTTCAACTCCTGTCTTTCCCTCCCAAGGGAGAAGCCAGGAGTTGGGCCTTTACTCCTGAGGGGAGCGGGGCCAGCTTGGGGGAGGGGCCGACAGCGGACATGAAGCAACTTCTCTCCAACACGCAGAGCAGTTCTTGGCTTTGAGCTGTCTTGAGTTACTGCGACTTCCTAACCACACTCTTCAGTTCACACAAAGGCTTTTTGAACCACGCGTTGTCTAGTTGGTGTTTCTGCAGGGGATGTAGTCTGGAGCATCCTATTCCACCATCTTGCTTTTGTTGGGATCCTTCTTGTGGGAGACGATGGGGCTGAGCCCAGCTTCCTAGGCAATGACACAATCATTAATCCTGCCACAAAGCCCAGGCTCCGTGCACCTGCTCCCCACCCAGACGGGACTCCAGAGATCCCCATATGACTCACTCACTCTCCATGGTAGTTCATGCCACAGAACCTGCTCCTGGGAGCTGCACTGTCAGGTATGCACTCTGGGTGCAATAGACACAGCCTGAATTGGGGGGAGGAGCGGGGGGCAAATCAACAAGAACAAGAACATCCCTGTGTGGTGGCGGACGCCTGTAATCCCAGTACTTGGGAGACTGAGACAGGAGGATTGCAAGTTCGGGGACAGCCTGTGCACTTGGAAAAAAAATAAAGAACAGTTGGTAAGATTACACTGAAAGATTTGGTAAGATTATGCTGAAAGATAACAAAGATAACACTGACCTAACATCAGATTCAAATCTGCCCATTGGTCCCAAATGGGACTGGAGAAACCCTCATTCACTGTTCCCTCCAAAGCCCAGGTGGCCCCGGGGAAGGCCCGTACCCCATGGGGTGGGTGTCATGCTCTGCTCTGAGCCCACACAACCTCTCTGGCCCTGCCCTGCCCTATCTGTTCCAGGCTTAGAAATGATGGAGCTGGGTGCCCAAGGATGAAGATCCCTGTGGGCCAAGGCAGAGCTGATACAGATGGGTCCAGAGACCAAGTCCTAGTCCCTCTATTGTCACCAACTCATTGCATGAGCTTGAGGCCCAATCTAGGCCTCAGTTTCCCCAACTGTACCAAGAGAGGTTGGATCAGATGATCTCCTAGTATTCTCAGTGATTTGGTTGTTCAAGAGTCTGTGAGTCTGTACAGTGAAGTCAAGCCCAGACATTCACGTTAAACCAGTAGTAGTTCTACTGTGACGGTGTCCCCTGGGAGGTGAGAAAGCTGGACAAACATCAGTCTGATTAGTAGGCACCATGACCAGACACCAAAGGACACTGCCCCATGCTGTCCCCACCGACCTGGCTGCAGGAAGCTGGAGTCCCAGCGTGAGCTGAGCAAGATGAAACCCTGACCAAAATAAACAGCCCCCCTCTGATACGTGGGTCATAGAGCCAGGGGCTGGAGTCCCTTTGCTGACAGAACCTGAGGGAGACGGAACAGCAAAGAGGGAGGACACCTGCTGGCCCTGGAGTGATGTACCATCACCATCATCATCACCATCACCATCATCACCACCACCATCATCATCGTCATCATCACACCACCATCCTCATCACAGAGCTAAGAATCCCCAGGAGCCTGCTGTGCCCTGCCCCTGCGCCTGCGCAGAGCTCCTGGGGCAGCAGCGAGCTCTTGGTACTGTGTGCTACATTGTAAACAGCCGTGCTGGCTGGACTGACTAATGCAGAAGCCACCAGCGAAGATTATTTTAGATCCTTTTGATCCTTTTGAAATAGCATCTCCTCACATTTCTGATGTTGGGGCCAGTGCTCAGAGTACTACACAGTGAAGCTGAGAGAGTGCGGCACTCTCTGGAACTAGAAAGTGCTGGTTTGACCCAAGAACTACAGTCCCCGCCCTTGAGAACCTCATCGCCCCCGAAAGGGGCTGTGGGAAACAGCACAGCAGCTGTCCCTGCCATTGCTGTCTCCGTTTTACATGGAGGTAATGGAGTCCCAGAGATGTCAATGATCTGCCCAAGGTCACACAGCTCAGAATGGCAGAGTAGGCTCAAACCAAGGCCCGTGCTCCTATCCCAGTGTTCTTTTCCCACTTGGAACTCCCCCACAGAGCTTTGGAGAGGAGTTGGGAAAGAAGAGGTCAGCGTGGGCTGGAGGCATCAGGGAGGGCTTCCCAGAGGAGGGAGCAAGCTGGGTCCTGAGGGACACACTGGAGGAGAAGAGCAAGGACATACATGGAGGAACAGCCGCAGTTTGCTGCTCTCAGGTCCTCAGGCCTCTGTGTCAGGAATCCTCCATGAGGGGTTCAGGGTCTTCCTGGGGCCGCTTCTCCCCACCAACCTCCCCAGAGCAGGTGCGGCAGCCTCCAGGCCAGGTGAGAGGCAGCCCCCAGGTGGGGTGGTGGGCAGGTGGAGCAGGAGCCTTGGGGACCCAGGAGCCTCCTGCTCACTTGGCTCGGAGCCCAGGTGCGCCAGAACGGGAGCCAGGATGGCGGCGTCCTTGTGCATGTGCTGTGAGGGGACCAGGGTCTCACAAGAGCTCTGCTGCGGTCATGAGACCATGTCCCACCAGCCAGTCAGCCCGCCAGCCGCTGCCAACCCCCGTGCAGAGGCTCATCAGCCACTTGCAAATCCCCCACGCGCAGCATCCCTTGAAAGAAAGCATCCCGCTTTATGTCCACAGTTGGGGAATAAGACAGTGTTCTTCCCTGTGGTGCCTCTGACAGCCGCTGTTCCCATAATGAGGCTGCAGACGCTAGCCAGCATCGCCGGAGCATGAACACACCAGCCGCTCGCTGCCAGGGCTGCTCTCTGTGTGCGGGCGCGCCCTGGAAGCCGGGACTATTTTGGGAGCCAGATGCCTGCCTGGGCGGAGCCCCCTGGGTTCACTGCACAGATCAGCTTTCCAGATGCTGAGCCAGGAAGCTGAGTTGGCGATTCCTTTATCTCAGGTCCTCTTCCCTCCCTCCCTCTCTCCCATAGATATTTATGGATGCTTCTTAGGTGCAGACCCTGAGGTGGGTGCCTGACTATGGGGCCACTGAGACAGATTCCAGCCCTTGGGAGGAGCTGGTCTTAGGAGACAAGGACACTAATGGAGGGAGACCCTGCAGTGACACCAGCCACTGTGTTGGAAGAATTAAGCAGAGCCACCATGTACCCTGCCTCATGCAGCGTGAGGTCTAGAGGGGCAGGCAGATGTTGAGCTAGACTCCTACAGTTGAGTGTCGGTGGTAGGGCTATGAAGAAGAGGCTCACAGTGCTAGGAAAGTGTGTGTTGGAGGGTGAGGGTCACGGGAGGGTGGGAAAGGCTTTCCTGAGGACTCCCTGCCTGAGCCAGAGTTTAAAGGATGAATAAGGATTATCTGTCAAAGGAATGGCACGTGCAAAGGCCCTGTGACTGGAGGGGTTTTGATGATCATGAAGAATTCTGTCACCTGTGTGATTGGAGGGCAGGGAGTGGGTAGGAGAGCAGGATACAGGCCGGACCATGTGAGGCCTCAAATCCCATTCTAAAGATTTGGGTCTTCATCTAAGAGCAGGGAGTTGGTAGCAAAAGGGGTTGGATTAGATTCGTTCATTTACTCTCTCATCCACATAATAAGCACGACCTTGGAAGAGCGTCCCCTTGGCATGCTCTGCCCTGGCATCCGCCACTCTCTTCACAGTCACACCCAAAGGAAGCTGTCCCGATCCCCAGGACCTGCCTCTTCTTTTGTGCTCCCATAGAACCCTGGGAACATCCCTGGAGTCGCCGCTGCTGATCCACACGGCATCCACTACTCAGCCTTCTCCAGAGAAACAGAACGAATAGGAGCCGACAGGAATTGGCTCCTGCAATTAGAGAAGCCTAGAGGCCCCAGGTCCCACCGCCTGCAACTGGAGAACAAAGAAAGCCAGGGGTGTCATGCAGTCTGAGTCACATGTTATGGCTTGAATCTGGAGCGTCCCCTAAGGCTCATGTGCTGAGGGCTTGTCCCCAGGGCAGCCATGTCCAGAGGTGGGGCTGGGGAAGTGACCAATCATGAGGGCTCTGACGTCATCCATGGACTAATCCATTGATAGACTCATAATTTGAGGGCATTATTTGGAGGAGGTAGAAACTTTAGGAAATGAGGCCCAGTTGTATCTTGTCTGTGTGTGTGTGTGTGTGTGTGTGTGTGTGTGTCTGTCTCTCTCTCTCTCTCTCTCTCTCTCTCCCTCCCCTGTTTTCTGATGTCCTGCCTCACCTCAGACCCACAGCAATGAAGCTGGCTGACCATGGACTGAAAGCTCTAAAACCATCAGCCCAAATAAATCTTTCATCCCTTGTTTTCCTCAGGTATTTTGTCACCGCAGCAAAGAAAAGCTGACTAACAACCACTGACGCTGATGTCAGAGGTCGGGAGGAGGAGGACAGCCCTACTCAGAGGATGTGGCTCTAGAGTGCCCCCAGACCTCATGCAGGAGACAAGGCAGCTGTGTTGGATGTGGGACTTGGTTGTGGGGAGGGGTCCCTGGGGGCTTGGCCCTGGGGACTCTGTATGTCCCCCCATGCTCTCTGCTCCCCACCAGGATGCCTCGAGGAACTACAGCTGAGCTGTCCAGGGCCGGAAGCAGACAGAAGCCTTCTTCTCTAAGTTTTACGTGCCGGGTGTTTGGATGACGGGTGAGAATGTTTAGTGAAACAGACAGAAAACAAACGCCCCCTTGGCTGTGGTTTGAGTGCACCCCTTCAAAATGCAGGGGGTGCCAATGTGACCGTAGGAAGAGGTGGGGTCTTTAAGAGGCGACTAGGCCATGAGGCCACAGGATTAGGTGCCCTTATAAAGGGGCAGGGAGGAGGGCATGAGTCTCTCTTGCCTTCCGTCTTCCATCATGTGAGGACACAGTAAGGAGGTTCTCACCTGGGGGAAGTGCCCGATCCCAGACTTCCCAGCCTCCAAAACTAGGAGAAAATAAATTTCTGTTCTTTACAAGTGATCCAGTCTCAGTATTTTGTTGGGGCAACGGGAATGAACCAAGACACCCTTCCCCCCCCCTTTTTTTTCTCCCAGCCCTAGGGGGACTGGATGACGTCACCTGCATTGCCAGGACCTTCTTTATTCAGTCCAGTGACTCGAATGCCAGCCTCTTCCAGAAACACCACACAGACACACCCAGAAATAAGGCTTTACCAGCTATGTGGGCGCCCCCTAACCCAGTGTGATAGTTGGTCTGGTTTGTCAACTTGACCCACCTAAGATCATGTGATTTTGGTTGTGTAACAGCAGATTGAACCGGAAGTCCTGCCCTAAAGGTGGGTAGCGGGGTTCTGATAGGTGCAGGACTTGGATAAAAGAAGGAGAAAGCCGCGTAGAGGGAGCCGCGACTCTTCCTGAGGAAAACACATCTGCTCTCGTCTGAGATCATCGGTTTCCAACTTTGCCATTTCCTTGAAGAGCTTCTTGATCTTCTGCTCTCGTCTGAGATCGTCGGCCTCCAGCCCTTCGAACTGAGACTTCACCATCGTTTCTCCGAAGAGCTTCCTTATCTTCACATCTTGGACTGGACTGAATTGGTGGTTGCTTCAATCCTAAGGCCCCAGCTCTTGGACCGCCCGACCAGCTACTGATTCCTCTGACTCTTCACGTGCAGTCGAAACTCAGGACTACATTGTGAGCTGATCTAATAAATCCCTTTTTCATATACTCATTCTGTGATTCTGTTAATCTAGTGAACCCTGACCGAGACACCCAGTCAAGTTGACACATAAAAGCAACCATCGCGAGGCACCAGGCCCAGCAAGCCCTCAGTAACCGTCCCATTTTGTCCTCACCCACATATGTATTGCCTCCCCTTTGGCTTCCCCAGTGCAGGGCCGACTGCAGGGTCTCATGGCTATATTCCAGTGCCAGGTAGGGCTCAGCGCTCTGAGATCCCCGATCAAGAGAGAAGGAATGAAGGAGTGAGCAAACCAAATTCCCCCAGTTCCAGTTTCCTCATCTGAAAAATAGGGTTAATAACTCTTCCTTCCCAGGTTGGCTTTAAGGGTTTGATGCCATTCTGCAAATAGTAACTTGTTTTCTTTTTCTTTTTTTTTTTTTTGCGGTACTGGGGATGGAACCCAAGGGGCATTCTACCTCTGAGCTATACCCCTAGCCCTACCTTTTATTCTTTATTTTGAAACAGGGCCTCACTAAGTTGCGGAGGGCCTCACTAAGTAGCTGAGGCTGGCCGCGAACCTGCCATTCTCCTGTCTCAGTCTCCCAAGTACTGGGATTATAAGCATGCCCCACCACGCCCGGCTTAATAACTTGTTTTCAAACCTGTCTGCAGTTACCTCCCCTCCCCCTAATATTCTTCCCCTTTGCAGAGCGACTTAGTATCTCCTTCCACTGGGATTAGGAGTCTTTTCTCCTACCCCTTAAATCTGGGCTAGTCCTGTGACTTACTCTAGCCAAGAGAATGTGTCCCAAGCAACATCATACCGGTTCTGCACCTAGACCTCAAAAGTCTGTGTGTACTGAGAGACACCTCTGCATCCATCTGTCTGTCTCTATCCAGGACCACCCTGAAACCTCACGCAAATAAGGCCAGGCCACGCAAACCAGCAGTGTCAATCACCCATAGCGAGGCCCCAAGCACAGGAGAGAGCCCTGCTGAACCAGTTAGGCCCACCCGGGACCTTCCACTGGCTGCAGACACCTGAGCAAGGGGGTCCTGGGTCCCCAGGCTGGTGAGTGACATCAGTGCTGCTTGTTTTGCTTGGGTTTGGTGTTAGGAGGTTCCACCCAGCACAGCAAACTCAGAACAGGCGAAATGCCCGACGCAGGAGGTGCTCAGCAAGCACCGCCCCTTCCCCCTCTGCTGCAGGAGACCGCAGGAAAAACCAATCTGAAGGATTTCAGGCGGTGCATGCCACCCTCCGCAAGGCCGGTGGAACGGGAAAGGGGGTCTGAGGTTGGTGTTGTGGAACGTGGTCTGTCCTGGGTGGATGAGAAGGGAGAGATTTCCCTGCAGCCTGAATACCGATCCGCGCAGGAGGTGGGGCCGCAGCCCCTCTGCGAGAGAGGCTTTGGGAAGATGAAGGAGACTTGACTTAGCAGCTGCATCCAAGTCGTTGGCAAGGCGAAGACGCATTTTTAACAATTCAGCCTCGAAGGCTCTCACTATTTATCTCAATAAACGCCAGGGTGACTTTTTTTCTTTCTCTCTTCCCTTGCTATAAAACGCTCAGGGAGTAGTGCAGTGAGAAGATGAAGGATTGACATGCAGGGAAAACTCATTTTTAGAAGTTTCTATAAAGTTCCATCAGCCGTGCTCCCTGCTGAGCAAAGCAGAGCAGACTTGAGGGGGGCTGAGCTGAGTGAGGCTGCAGAGGGGGAGGGGAAGAGGAGAGACAGCAGCTGCTGGAGGCCCTGGGGGAGGGGGCAAGTATTTAAGGCAGCCCCTCCTGGAGTCCCCACTCTGCAGGACCCTGCCCTGAGCCCCCTGTTGGAGGCCCCTCTGCAGCCACACTGGGTGTGAGGACGCCACAGGGCTCATGGGACCTGCCCACCTGGAAAGGGCACCTCCCTGTGTCAGGTGGTTAGACAGAAATGAGCAGTGGGCAAAACTGGGACAAACATGGGGGGAAAAGTTGAGCAAGCCCTCACGGATAGAAATATAGGACTCCCCGCCTTAGCTGCAGTTAGAGAGCCATGGTCAGAGAACTGCAGGAAAGCCGGGCATGGTGGCACACATCTGTTATCCCAATACTTGGGAGGCTGAGACAGGAGGATTGCAGGTTAGAGGCCAGCCTCAGCAAGTTAGCGAGACCCTGTTTCAAAATAAAGAAAGGGTTGGGAGTGTAGCTCAGATGTAGAATGCCCCTGGATTCAATACCTAGTCTCCCCTCCAAAAATAAAAAAGAAAGAAAGAAAGAAGAAAGAAAGAAAGAAAGAAGAAAGAAAGAAAGAAAGAAAGAAAGAAAGAGGAAAGGAAAGGAAAAGAAAAGAAAAGAAAAGAAAAGAAAAGAAAAGAAAAGAAAAGAAAAAAAGAAAAGAAAAAAAAAGAAAAGAGCAGGGATATCAGAAGGCTAAACTCAGTTGCATGCGGATCCCCTGTAGGGTTCCACTTAGACCCCATGGGAAAGTTCCCAACATGGTGAAAGCAGCGCAGACGCATTAAGGTGTAGCAAGAAAAGGACAAACGACCACCCCAAATAAATATGCATGAGAAAGGAGGCGTCCTGAGGGAATACAGAGTTCCCCATGTGAAGAGCTCCAAGAGCTCCGCACTGTTTTCCGTTCCAGAAAGCAGCCGGCTCCAGACTCTTTCCTGTAACATAACCCTCTTTATCGCAGCCTTCTTTTACACTGTGCCCCAACGCCCCTAAATACGCCTCTTGTATTCCCCTAGTCCTGCTTGCCCTTTGAATTCTCTCTCTCAGAAGAAGCAAGAGTCGAGGAAGAGATGGCCACTGGCAACACCTTCCCACGCTGCGCCCGCCCTGGCCAGGGCCCTGCATTTCCCTGCCGCCATGCCCAAGCCCCCTTTACGGCCTGTGTGGGTTTCTTCCTGCGCCTGGCCTCACATTGCCTACCCAAGTGCCTGAGAGGAGCAGAGGGTGGACGGGGCACCGCGCTGGGACTTGCTGGCCAGGCAGTCCTGTGGGCCAGGCCTAGCAGTGGGGTGTGTGGGAGGGGTGCGGAGGGGAGGGGGACAGGGATGGAGCCTCCACATATTCTCTTGCTCCATGAGTGATAGGCAGGACGCATGGAAGGGCTCCAGCTGTGCGTGTGGCTCCCTGGCCCTGTCAGGGGCAGGCAGCCTCTCTCCCACCCCTCCCCCAAGAGTTGAGGGGAGCAGGCTCAATAGGAAAGTGCCAGCCTGAGGTGCCCTTCTGCCAGCCAGGGGCAGAACCAGGATCAGAACCCATCTTCTGACCCAGGGCCTAGGCTGCGGCGGTGGTGGCAGGCAGTTCAGCGTGGGGGGCGGGGGACACACATCAGGCGACTCCGGTGTGAATCCCATCTTGTCCCCTTGACAGGTGGCAGCCTCTGAGATTGATCTGGTCTGGTCTCTTGTCGCCTCAATCTCTCTAACGGCACACCGGATAAGAATTCAGTTTCATAATCTCTTACCCACAATTCCCCAAACCCTCAGTTCCCAAAAGAGAAACTTAGTCCCCCACCCCCTTGAATTTGATCTCAATACTAATTTGCTGGCAAAACCTGACCCAAACTAACATGGGGTTTATAGTCTACATTTAACCCCCTCGAAGCTGAGGCAGTGTCACCGGACTTGGGTCTGCCCAGGGTTTGGGTAGCTTGTGGGCCTTTGGTAGCTGGGTCTCTTGTTCAGAGGACTGTAGAACAAGACACCCAGGTTCTTCAACAAATAAATTTCAAGGACAAATAAAGAAAACAGGAAGGAGAAATTCTCAGTATAAAGATATATGAAGGAGTGATCCGCCAATCAATGTGTCCGATTCACTTGAATCCTTAGTCACATTATAAAAGAAGGGGACCTGTGCCGTCCCCTCCCCTGGCTGCCACGCCAATGCTGCCATCCCCCAGGTGGACCCTGGTGGTGGAGAACTGGCAGCTACGTGAGGCTCTGCTCTGCGTGCATGGTCCGTCCTCCCACAGCCGGCCTCATGCCGGGGTCGTGGCTGTCAGCATCAATGACGCTGTTGTCCTTACCCAACCACTGGTCTGCGGGGCTCCTCAGGTGTCCTCACACACAGGCGTTTCTCAGGGATGCCCCACTTCCAGGAGGACGAGGATCAGACACACATCCATGGAATTCCTGCCTTGGAGAAGGGGGCCACGTCAGAGGGGGCCCTGCAGCCTGCTCTGCAACCCCTTTACCCAGAGATCCCCTGGGTCTTCAAGGGGTGAGACTTTCCTTTTATGGCCACAATAGGTCTGGTTCCCTTTAAGAGTAAATTCAAGGGAGAAGAGGCATGTGTTATAAAGACCTGATATAAAGAGCTAGTCACACTCTTCAATGCCGGCGCCACCTACCTCGGCCCCTCGGAGTGACGCTGATGCCCCATCCCCTTTGCTCAGATCCCCACGGAAGGCCTCCTGTCATGTCCACAGCCTGTTGCACCAGGGCAGTGGGGTAGGCTTTGGACAGGCCAAAGAAAGTGCTGGAGACAGCGGGCGAGGCCCGTGGTTTACTGGGAAACCTTACAAGAGATCGGTGATGGCACCATGAAGAGTTCGGTGGTGTCAGGCTGACAGGGAGCACCTCTGTCCCTCCCGGTGCTTTGCCAAGCAGCGCCTCCTCGCCCTCAGGGTGCTCTGTCCAGCGGCGGCTGCACGAGTGACCTCTCCACAGCGCGTCCTCTCCACAGTGCCCTCAGGTCCCTCTGTCCCACTCAGAGAGGGGTTTCACATACTAGGCTGCAGACGCGGTGACATCATCAGCGTCTGCTTGCTTGGTCGGCTCCTGTGGCCACATCCCAAGGAGCACCTGTCCCGGCGCACCGCAAGGAAGTAGCTTCTACGGATGACACCAGCTGGCCCTGGTTCCAGTGTGTGAGGAGAAGCCGGCGACCTTCAGGATGACGAGTGGCCGCGCTTTCTGCCGGGCTGCTCTCATTGGTCCCTTAACTTGGCAAGGTTTGGGGGACAGAAAGGGGACACTCAGGGACATGTTGTTTTACCATCCCCCTTTCCTTTAGGGAGAGTACACCACCCTGGCCCACCGCCCTGAGAAGCCATGCTTTGAGTCTGGGGGAGGGGACAAAGACCAATGACCTGATGCCCCTCTCAGAGCAGACGAGGAGCCTGCGGCCCCGCTGGCTCTGTGCTCGCCTCGCCTCTCATGAAGCCCAAGAGCTTGTTGAAACACTGATGCCGTCTCCATGTCTCGGCTGCCCCATTTACACACAGTCATTACCCAAAGGCCTCCAGGTGTTTGGACAACGACTCGGCAATATGGCTGCTGCCTCACGCGCGTGGAGTGGGAACATGGGAGAGACGGGGAGGGGGAATGTCTGATATTGGTTGGCTACACAGGGAATACAGCAGGGCACAAGACACAGCCCTGGGAGGGGAATAAAAAGCAGCTGGCTAGTTACACTGAGAGGAATTTCCCGAGACAGAGTATACCTTGCTTCACAGTGCACCTGAGATGCAGGACAGCGCTCGGTCCGCTTGCAGGTGAGATCCTGGGCAGCTTCCCTGAGGAGGTGATGAGGAGGCGCTGGCGCGAGCAGAGACTAAGGAAGGCATTGAGCAGGAGCAGCAGCGGGAGGGCAGCAGGTCTGAAGGAAGACTCAGGACAGGGCCTACGGGAGTCCAGGGTGTCAGGAGGAGAGGGACAGCAGTGCAGCCACCAGGAGATAGAGCAGGGAGCAGCCCCTGGAGGCTTGGTGCTCCCGATCAAAGACAACAGGTGCCTCGCGGCACCTGCTACAAAGCGAAGCTGCTATGGAAATATTTCCACCTGTTTACTTATTTACTTCTCCCAGCAGTCCCACGTGGTAGGGAGTTGCAGCCTTCAACTCACAGAAGACAGCCAAGGCTCTCAAGGTGAAGTAACGTGCCCAAGGTCCTACAGTTCCATGGAGCTGGGCTTCAAACTCACTTCAGACGCTCGACTCTTGTGTGCGTATAGTACTGGACGTACTAGGGATTGAACCCAGGGGCTTTCTACCTCCAAGCAACACCCCAGCCCTTTTTATTTTTTTGTTTAGAAAGAAAGTATTGCTCGGTTGTGGAGGGCCTTGCTAATTGCTGAGGCTGACCTTGAACCTGCGATCGTCTTGTCTCAACCTCCCAAGTACTAGGATTATAGGTGTGCACCCCCACGCCTGGCTGAGGCTGGGCTCTTTATGAGACACTCCTGCCTGTGATCAGAGATTTGTTCAACAATCATTCGGCAGCTGCTGTGTGTCTGGTGCCAAAGGCAGTTCCCGCCCTGGGGGCTGGGGGATGCTGATGTTCAACCTGGATAAAAATGTGGACAACAGATGTCAGGTAATGATACCTGCCGTGATGCAAATAAGATAGGACAAGGTGACAGAAGCGATGGTGGGGCATGGGGACATGTTGATGGATGGCTGGGTGGTCCCTAAGAGCGGGTGACATCTGTGCTGAGATCTCAATGCTAACAAAGGATGAGGAAAGACAGCCTTCCAAGGAGAGGAAAGAGAAGGCTTTGCAGCAAGAATGAGTCCTGTGTAGTTGAGGAGCCAGAGATCCATGTGGGGAGGACACAGGGAGGCCTTGGGACCACAGGTACTGCACCCTCTGCTGCCCTCCGGACCCACCCTCATCCTCCACCCTTGGTACCAGAAGACTGACCCGCTCAGACAGCACCATCAGGGCTGTTGCGCCCTCCTGGGCCCGGCTTCTGCTGGGCTTGGGTGCTCCCAAGGAGACCAGGGAGGGGAGGAGAGAGACCAGGTGTCCATTCCCCATATCCCTCCTGTTGCATCAGGCAGGGCTTGTGCGTTAGTCAGCTTTTTGTCACTGTAACCTAATACCTGACAAGAACAACTTAGAGGAAGAAAGGTGTATTTGGTTCACGGTTTTGGAGGTTCAGTCCACGGTTGGCCAGCTCCAAGGCAGAAACATGGTGGTGGCAGAGCGTGGTGGAGGAAGCTCCTTAGCTCATGGCAGCGGAAGCAGAGAGAGAAAGAGGCAGGAAGAGACCAGGGACAGGGATAGTCCTCAAGGCCACGCTCCCCGTGTCCCCCCTCCTCCAGCCTTGCCCCACCTCCAAACCTTGCTGTACTGGGACATGCTTGTAACACACAAGATTTGGGGGGAACTTCCAGACCCAAACCATAACAGGCTGCGTTTTTCTCCCACGGCCCCGGTTCCATGGGTGGCCCTCGCCCAAGGCTATAGATCTCTCTGGGGTCTTCAGGACTGGGAGGGAAGCCACGCCCCCTGTTGCCATCTAGGTCCGCCACCCTCCCCTGTTTGTTTCTCGTATCCCACCACACTTTGATGAATCCCTTCACTCAACTCCCTTCAATCTCTCCCAGCACGTGACCGCTAGTCCACGTTGAGGAGTTTGGATTTTATTTTAAAGACACTAGAAGCTGAAAGCAGGGGCAGGTCTTCATTTTGATTTCACATTTTGCTAAGATCTTGTTTCCGGCAAGCAAGCCAGAGACCCTGCCTGGATCCCGGCTGGCCTGTTTAGTCACTCACCAGCATGAAAAATAAGCAAACGGTGTAAAAAGGAAAAATAGATTTTATGCAATTTGATCAAACTGGGGAGAAGCAGCTAGATTGTCTCCCTGCAGTCCAACCAAAGTGGTTATGGTTTATAGAAACAAAAGCCAGGAGATGCACAGATGTAGAGTTAGCTAGGCTGTGCTCGCCAGAGGTCATGGCGCAGTCTGGTGCCCTTGGTGCCCACCCCGGCCAGGGGCTAGTTTCTTAGCTTCCATTCTCAGTATTCAGGTTCAGGGGCTAACACACTTGGGAGCTTTCAGTTTTTTGTTTTTTGTTTTTTTGTTTTTTTGTTTTTTGCGGTACCGGGGATTGAACCCAGGGGCGTTCTATCTCCACACTACACCCCCGGCCCTATTTTTTATTCTTTATTTTGAAACCAGGTCTCACGAAGCTGCGGAGGGTCTCACTAAGTAGAGAGAGAGAGAGAGAAAGAGAGAAAGAGACAGACAGACAGAGAGAGAGAGAGAGAGAGAGAGAGAGAGCTGAGGCTGGCCGCGAACCGGGATCCTCCAGTCTCTGCCTCCCAAAGTACTGGGATTACAAGCGTGCGCCACCACGCCCGGCCCCGGGAGCTTTCAGTTTTGAAGGGGCTCTGTTTCCATCTCCCTGTCACCATGGAGGAGTACAGGAAGAGGGGTGAGAGTGCATAATGACATGTTGGGGATGACTGCAGGGTTTGATAGGGTTTGGTGGAGACTGGGAGATAGGATCCAGGTCAGGCAGGATCAGGAACCAGAACCCCTGAGCCTGTGCAGGATCCTGCAGCCCCACTAGGAAGTCTGGGGAGGAGGTCAGGACCCCGCTGAGCCAGCAGCAGGGCCACAGGAGGCCAGGTGTGAGGGAGGGGAGGCACAGGGCAGTGAGCTTCTGAATCAGGAAGGGTGAATGGGGTGTGGCACTGTGGGAGCCCAGAGCCCCCATGATGTCCTTCAGCAGGGATGCCAGGAAGCCCATACAAGCCCATAGCGCCCAAAGCCAGCTAATTGCTTCTAACATAGGAACACACAGCCCAGCAGCAATGCAGCTGTTCCTCCTTTACATCTATGTGTGTGTGTGTGTGTGTGTGTGTGTGTGTGTGTGTGAGAGAGAGAGAGAGAGAGAGAGAGAGAGAGAGATATTGGGGATTGAACCCAGGGGTATCCTACTTCCAAGCTACACCCTCAGCTCTTTTTTACTTTTTGTTTTGAAACAGGGTCTGGCTAAGTTGCTGAGGCTGGCCTCGAACCGGAGACCTCCTGTCTCAGTCTCCCAAGTACTGAGATTACAGGTGCACCTGGGTCTCCTTTTCATCTTAGTGAGCAGGATGCTGGTATAGACCAGGTACTCAGTGGCCAGGGGCAAGTAAGAGATGGTGATTACCCGGTGTCCCCAAGACCTCACAGCAAAAGGGGTGCATGCCAGCAGGAGGGGGTGGGAACCATGAGGACGAACACTGGACACCAGACCTCCCCTGGGGGCAGGACGCCTACCTGGGGACCAAGAATAGATCCCTCCAGGTGCACATGAACACCGAGAGGTGGCAGTTCTCGCTCTTCACCCTGTCAGCTTTGGGGAATGATTAGAATCCTAAAAAAGCCCTCATTATTTCTCCAGGGCCGCGGTGCCCTTTGGAAAAATGATGTCTCCTGCCAGATCGTCCCCTGAAGATGCGTTTGTCACCAGCTATTGTGTAAATCTGTGTTTGTCCCATTTTTTAAGCTATGAATTATCCGCATGATTGGCCTTAACACTCCCTTCCCCAAACTCTCAAAATGTGGCTGCTATTAGGAGCCCAGAGAAGAGCCATAAAACATCCCAGGGGAGAGGCCTGGTTCAGGCACGCTGGGCTGGGAGCGCCTGGTGCTGCCGCGAGAGTCCTTGCCGACAAGCCCGGTGGGCAGCTGAAGAGGCGGGCGGGGCTGCGGAGCGTCGCCGTGCTGGGCTGCACCCACTCAGGACGCTGGTCACTCTGGGTGTGACCATCTGTCTTAGTCAGTATGGCTGCTATAGCAAACCGCCACAGACCGAGGGCCTTAAACAGCACATGTGTGTTTCTTGAAGTCCTGGAGGCCGGGAAGTGCAGGATCAAGGCGCTGAGAGGTTGTGGCGCCCGACATGACCCTGCTTCCTCCTTCGCCGATGGCACCTCCTCCCTGTGACCTCACATGGCATAATGGACGAGAAAACTCCCCGGGGCCTCTTTTTATCGGGGTGCTGATCCCATCCATGAGGCTCCACCTTCAGGTCGCTTCTCCGTGGTCCTGCCTCTGAATGCCACCACACTCGCAGCAGACAGAGACCTTCATCGACTGCATGAGCCACGCTCCTCCCCTGACAGGGTGGCCAGAGGGCCGGGATGCTGGGGAAGGCCCGCCCGCAGACTCGCCACTCCACCAAGGCTCCCGGGGCCCTACTATGTGGCGGCTTGGAGCACAGTAGTGTACCGACAAGCTGGCATGGTGCAGTGCGAGTCAGGAAGATCTAGGTAAGCTATGCATCGCAAGACCATCCCAGGTAAGGCCCAGTACTGGGAAGAAAGGAACCCAGGGGCATTAGAGGGACTGCCTTGGTGCTGGCGATAGACAGCGACCACCTTGGACTGTGGGTCCTTTGAGCTGAGTCCTGAAGGACAAGGAGGAGCAGATATTTGAATATTAAATGAGATGGCAGGCCAGGCGGGGCAAGGGCTGGGGCAGAGACTGAGCCAAGAGAGGGACAGAGGGAGAGAGGGACGGACGGCGATGAGTAGGG
Organism: Glis glis; assembly: GCA_004027185.1. NCBI lineage: Eukaryota > Metazoa > Chordata > Mammalia > Rodentia > Gliridae > Glis > Glis glis. The sequence continues at coordinate 28,990 of PVJS01001427.1, read as the reverse complement.
AGAGGCCTGGCCTCCGGGATCCTGCACCCACACTCACCTGGGATGTTCTCTGCCCACCCCTTCCGCTGGCCCTCTCTCCTCACCCCTCAGGGCTCAGTTCTTCCAGGAAGTTTTTCCTGAACCTCTCAAACAATTTGGAAGGGTAAGGTATGTTATTCACAGTCTTGACCCTTGCCCTACTCATACGTGACCTTTAAGGTGGATAGGAACACTTCTCAACTTTGCCTCCTATAGGAGGCTGACCTCCATGAGGGATGACGGGGTGTCTGTCAGAGTCACAGCAGCATCCTCAGCACCCACAATGGGCACTCGGCAAATGTTTGTTGAATGAATAAATGGTCCCATCCGCCCAACACGACTTTCTCCAGCCAACTCCTAAATCCTCCTTTACTTCTCATTGCCCTTATTATGAGATTTGGGCTGTGGCACTTTACTCTGAGAGGCTGAGCTGCTGCGAGGTCACTGAGACAGACCTGGAGACCATCCCGCTGACCCTCACCTCTTAGTTTTCACGCTCTGTGTCATTTCCTCCCTGTGAATGTGGGCTGGACTTATTGCCTCAAATAGAACATGCCAGAAAAGATGGCTGCATTTCTAATAAGAGAGGAGAGAAGACTCAGCTTCCCTTTGGGAGCTCCCTCGCCCTCTGGCTCGTCTTGGGGGCAGCGGTCTGTGCAGCGGCCACACGCATGAGCTTTGTGGCTGATCTGCTGGGGTCGCCAAGAGCCAGGGCGTGGGCTTGGGGGCAGGCCACCCAGGTCAGCCTTGGGATGACCGCAGCCAGCATCATCGCCTCCACTGCAGCTGGGAGAGAGAGCTTGGGCTGCCGGCACCCAGCCACGTGCCCAGATTCCTGGCCACCAAACCAGTTGTCCTCTAAGCCACTAAGTTTTGAAGTCATGTGTTACTCAGCAACAGATCATTAATACAGTCATTCAGCTGCTCACAATCCCGTGTGGCTCATTGTTGCCTTCAGGATAATTTTCAAAACCCCTTTAGGTAGACTTGAGAGCAAGTCCTGATCTCGTATGCACCCAATGTGGAGCCTGACTTATAATAACTCCATACCAATTGTGGGAGGAAGGGAGGGAGGGAGGGAGGGAAGAAGGAAGGAAGGAAAGAAGGAAGGAAGGAAGGAAGGAAGGAAGGAAGGAAGGAAGGAAGGAAGGAAGAAAGGAAGGGTTGGCTGGCTGAAATTAATGGTTTTAATAACCCATCATGTTTAGTCTTGTAGGAATGAACCTGGCCATCCTGAGATGTTGAGGAGGGACACAATTTATCTAAGCCCCTCAGAGAATCACAGCCACCTTGCCATGATAATGGGTTCAGAGTTCAATCAGTGCAAACCTTCAGGTTTGTGCTGAGAACTCTGGGATGTGGACGTCTGTGTCTTTCTGAGTGGTCGGTGTAAGAATATAGGACTGAAACCTGAAGAAAGCACTTTGTCGCTATGAATGAAGCCAGTTGGATGCCAAAATCTACATAGGAAGGTGAATATATCAGAAAAAAATTGTAAAGAAGTGAGCCTGGTACCCTGATCAGACTGCTCCTGAAGCCTACAACTGGAGCTTTTTAGTGTCAGGAGCTGATAATAAACCCCATTTATTGTTTCGGGGGGGTATTTTGTTTTGTGTATCTAGAAATGAAAAGAAATCCTCTTTTATAAAAGTATCTGTGTGTCCCAATGTCTTCTTTCTCTTGTTCTCTATTCAGCTCAGCTGTCTAGTGAATTTGTTACCCAATACTTCCATGTGCTAAATCCTATGGTCAATTGTGTTCCCCCAGAATTCCTATGTTGAAGCCCTAACTCCCAACGGCATTGCATGTGGAGGCAGGGCGTGTAGGAGGTAATGAGGTCAAATGAGGCCACAAGGTAGGGTCCTAATCCTGTAGGGATGGTGGAAAGAATCGCTGTCTGGCTCTCCACACGCACACGCACACGCCACGCCGAGGACAGGCCATCTAAGGACATGGCAAACGGCAGCCTCTGTGTCCCAGGGAGGGCCCTCACCAGGCACCGCCCCTGCCAGCACCTGCACCTTGGACTTCCAGCCTCCAGATCGGGGAGGTAATGAATCCCTATGGTCTAATCACATAGCCCCCGGGTCTTTTCATGGTGGTCCAAGCTGACAAGACAAGCAACAGACACAGGGCAGGAGACAGACAGTCCCCTGGCAGCGCTGCCTGGGGTGGAGGAGGCAGACAGTGAGTTCTTCCTGGAGGGATCAGGGCCGGCTTCAAGGAGGAGGTGACACCTGAGCCAGTCTTTGGAGGGTGCTGAAACTGTCACCAGGTAGGAGAGAAGAAAGGTCTTTCAGACTCAGAAAACACAGGCGCAAAGGCCCAGGCTTGGGGAGGTGCCTAGTATATAGACAATTTGTACCATAGCCAGGATGATAAAGCTCTATGGAGCAGAGGCCAGAGGCCAGGCCAAGGTGCCCTGGGGATCAGCGTGTGATCAAATGCCATGTGAAGGCGATCAGAGTGTCCCAACATGACGGGGACCCATCAGCAGTGTTTAGCTGTGAACGGGTCACAGTCTTTGGAGTCGCAGATCTCTTAACACCTAAGGTCCCTCCTGACTCTAAAAGGCTGTGAGCCAGCTGAGCCGGCAATGGCTGTTGACTTTAATTGGGTGAAATTTACTAGACTTGTTTGAATTGAGGTTACACAAATAGGTTCATAGATTCATGAAGTCCTGGGAGGAAGTTGGGGGCAGGTCACAGAGACCAGAGCTGAGGAGACCCAGCTTAGTAACCAAGGCACCTTCCCCACCGGTCTCACTCAGAAAGACCCGGCCAGGTGCCTATTAGTCGTCCAGGGGAACAGCCTCCCTCTCAGCTTCCGTCACCAGCCAGATGTGCCCGCAGCATCTTCTGCTGAGAATTCTCACACAGAACCCTCAGGAGCAGCCCGAGACCGGCCCCAGATGAAAGCAAACCCAGCCCTTCTCTTTTGGAAAGAGTTTACATCAGGTTTCCCCTTTGGCAGGGGACAAGCGCTATCTCATCAAATTGGTAGAAACCAGCAACTCTCACAGCGGTGGAGAGAGGCCCTTTGAAGAAAACAGTCAGGCCAATAAAACATCAAAGGCAGTTTGGCTTCCCAGGTAACAGTGGGTGATGGCGACAGTGTCCCGATTCCCCCAGCAGGGCAGGGCTTTGGAGATCTGCACTGGAGAAGAAAAAAGGCTTTGCTTAAATAACACGGGGAGGAGCATCCTCGAGCAATCCCATGCAGTAGAACCTCTCACTGCAGCCCCCTTGGACTGATGAGGAAACTGAGGCACAGGGAAGCCAAGCCCTTACCTGTGGGACTCCAGCCTGCACCTGAATCACCGCTCTGCTCACCTGGTGGGAACGGAGGTGGGGGTTGCAGCCTGATCCTGTGATGTTCGGTCCGCCAGAGCTTATAGCTGCACCTGTCCTGGAAACGAGATCCTAAAGGTCCCCAGCTCAGCCACTGCTCTGGAAAACTGGGATAAGGGTTTCAAGGTCACAATGCTCTTGTGGGTGAGGGTTAGGGTTACTGAAGGGCAAATGCACACAACAGGCAGATCCTAGTGTTCTGCACGGCGTAGATGCTCCGGGAATGCTCACTCTCTTCTTTCCCTTCCCAGTTATGGGTGAGAAAATGCAGTCCCAAGGATTACTCGAGGCGATGCTGACTGCTTTAAAAACCGAACCCATGTAAAGTGGAGAATAGGTGTGACTGATGTGCAGGTGGGTCCCCCACCCCCAAGGACAGCCCTGGGCTCAGGACCTTCCATCTTGTGGCTCTGCCATCTTCAACGCTGGCTTCTGAGCCCCAGGTCTTCCTGCTCATCTGCATCGGGGAGCAGAAAGCAGGAGCGTGTGTGGTTCTCAAGGGCTCGGGTGGAGGGGTGCAGGGCAGCACTTCCGCTCACACCCTCTTGACCAGAACACAGTCACACCGGCTCACCTACCCACAGAGGAGGCTGCAAGGTGTGGTTTTGTCTTGTGTCCAGGAAAAAGAGATATATTTGGATAGTCGGACAGTCTCTGTTGCACCTGCAGAGGTGAGCGGTTCCCAAGAATGCCCAGTGGGTTAATAGCCGAGCCCACTTTAGGGCCCAGGGTCCACTGTGTACCTGAGCCCCAGCTCTGTCCTTTACCCCTGATGCCCCGGTGAGGCAGAGTCTCAGGATGGCCAGCGGGGCTTCAGCTGTCCATCCCCCTGAGTAGGGGCAGGAGGTGTACAGGTGGTCCCCACGTGTGTGTCCTGGAGGATTGGTGGGGAGGGGGAGAGAGACCCAGTCCCAGGGTTTGGGGCTATGAAAATTGGTCCAGGTGCAGAGCTGGTCTCTGGGTCCCCTTGGGGGTCAGTTTCCTATCTGCCCAACAAGGCCACAGCAGGAGGATCCATCCTATGGGGGGGGGTGAGGGTACAGTGGGATCTTTGACACTCTCCTTGCTTACCTTCGGCTCCTCACTTGGTCTGGGCCCCGCCCTGCTGCTGGGCAGCTCCGATTCAGTCAAGCTAAGGACTTGGGATGATGTTGGTCAAGGGGTCCCTCCTTTCCAGCGGTATCTGAATACAACAGCAAGCCAGAGAGAGGAGAAGACAACCATGCAGGTCACTGGTGTACAATCCCTCCCATCAGACAGATGGGACAATGATACTTGGAGACAGAGATGGGATACTTCATTGATATGCATAACTCCTAGCCCAGAAATCCCACCTCTAGAGTTTAACCCTTAGAAGCAATCAGAGGTGCTCACGGAGCTCTACCATATAGGATTTTGCTTATAATAGCTAAAATCTGGATATAATCTAGACTCGTTACCTTAGGAGCTAGATAAAGTTATTTATGGTACATTCATTCAATGGAAAACTAAACCACATTTCCACAATTCAAAATGATTCAGTAGAAGTCGTTAATTGGCAAGGCAGAATGTTTATGTCATAGTCAACATATACAGTAGATTATAGAACAGAAGTACAGCATGCTGTCCTTTTGTGGGAAAAATGTAAACACACATATACATGTATACACACAACTTATGTAAATATATGCACAATATATATGTGCATATGCTGATGATTGACAGAAGTTATATTTTGGTAATGAGATTATGAGTGATTTTCTTCTCTTTCCCTTTTTCCTTTTTTTTGTCTTTTTTTTTCTGTAATGAACACGTGCAATTTTTCTTAGGGAAACAACCTATTCTCAAATCGAATGGTTTGGGGATTTTCATATCTGCATTCCCAGAGCTGTGTGATACCTAGAGCAAGGAAATCCTGTCCTTCTGTGACGTCAGGTTTTAGTAACCAAGAGTGTCAGCGATGGAGCCAGTGTCACTGGGGTAAGACTCTTTATCTCCTAGGTCCTCGGGAATTCTAATTTTGAATTTTTCAAAGCGTTTTGGATTTCAGCTTTCTAACTTATAATTCCAATTGACTTTTGCACTCCTAATTAGATTTTGAGTACATGTAGAAATAATTCAACCCACCGTATCAGTCAGCTATAGCCTTGTAACAACCACAGACATTTGTGTGACATTACAGTCGGTATGTGTTTCTCAGGCATGTAGTGTTGGTGGCTCTGAGGGCAGGCTGGTTGCAGCTTCCTCTCCTGTCTCTCCTCCTCCCAGGGCCAGTGGGCTAGATGAGGCATCTTCTCTTCATGGTAATCACAGAGCCACAAGAACAGGAACACACAGTGCCCCTAAAGACCCGGAGGTAGCAGTGACAACTGTCACTCCCGCCCACACACCACTGACCAAATGTAGTCACGGGCTGAATCTGAAGTCGAGAACCATGAGGTTCACTCTGTCTTCTGGGGGAGGAACTGCAGTCACACGGCAAAGTGTTCAGGCGCAGAGAACAGGAAGGAGGGGGCCGGTTAGAGAACGCAGCCTCTCCCTCCCACAGGTGGAATGGTCACTGCAGTTCATTTATGCTGCAAGGAGGCTGAACACCCTCCGTCCACTTTAAAAATAGCAATATTCCCCCATTGACTTTAAAAGCAATCCATGTTTACAGTGAAGAAATATGAAGGGGAAAATTAAGATCCTCAGGGATGAGTATGCGCATCATCCCTAGAGAAAAGGGGGACAGTAAAACGCCATGTCCCTGAATGTCTCCTTTATGTTTCCCCCAAAACCCTGCCAAGTTAAGGGAACAATGAGAGCGGCCCAGGCCAGAGAGTCCAGACACACGTGATCTCGAAGGTCGTGCACGGCTTTCTCTCACGCACGCTGGGAATGAGGGCGAGCTGGTGTTACCTGTAGAAGCTACGTCCTCACATGTGCGCCGGGACAGGTGCTCCTCGGGATGCTGGTGGTTCAAGCAGACTAAGCGAGCTGATGTTGATGATGTCACCACCTCTGCAGCCTGACACATGGAACCCCTCTCTGAGTGGGGACCAGCGTGGAACTGGGGGCACTGTGTGTTAGGGTTTGGATCTGGAAGGTCCCCCAAGAGGTTCATGTGTTGAAAGCATATCCCCAGTGCAGCAAGGCTCAGAGGTGGGTGACTGGGGGTGTGACCTTGGGGACTGTATCTGTCCCTGTGCGTGCATGTTGTGTGTGCGTGTGTGTGTGTGTGTGTGTGTGTGTGTGTGTGTCCTGGCCACCAGAAGGTGAGAGCAGGCTTTCCTCCTCGGCCATGCCCCACTGCACCCAGCCTTTTCTGCCTTGGTACTGGCCCAGCATGGACTAAAACCTCTGCAATTTCTAAAACCATGAGCCAACTAAACCTTTCTTCCTCTAAGTTGTGCTTGTCAGGTATTTCAGTCACAGCAACAGTAAATCTGACTAAAACACTGTGGAGAAGATAGTTGTCACTTGTCCAGCCGGCTGCCACTGGATAAAACACCCTGAGGGAGGGGAGGGGCTGCTTGGCAAAGCAGCTTGAGGGACGGAGGTGCTATCTGTCAGCCTGTCACCACCAAACTCAGAGCAGTCACTGATCTCTTCTAAGATTTCTCCTACAAACCATATGTCTTGTACACTGTCTCCGGGCACTTTTTTTGGCCTGTCCTCAACCTACCCCACTGCTCCAGTACGGCCCGACTATGGACCTGATACCATAATTCTGTTTCCTCACATGGTCCCTGTTAGGATTATGCAGCAGTTCCCAGCAATCCACACACCACCAGCTTACATACTCAAATAAACACAAGCACATATATAATGAAAGATCATACTCTACATACTCTACAGGATATACACTGCCTTTTTCACTTTATCTCACTTTTTAAACTTAAGTGATGAAATATTCTTTTAAAACCAGGGTTTCTCAGGGTCGTACAACATTTTAAAGTTGGGGCCCATAAACTAGCTAGGCCTGTGCTCACCAAGGTGGTATCCACTAACCAGATGCTGGACATTTGAAATATGGCTGGTCTAAATTAAAATGTGTCTAAGTGGGAACAACAAATCAGATTTTGGAGACTTGACACATACACACACACACAAAAAAAATATATATATACATATATATATATATGTATATATATATATAATACCTCGCTAATAATTTGTATACCGATTACATGTTAAAATAATATTTTGGCTATATTGGGTTAAACAAAATATATTACTAAAATGAACTTTACCTGTCTCTTTTTACTTTTTTAATGTGCCCGCTAGGAAATTAAAAATCACGTATGTGGCGTGCATGTGTGGTTTATGTTGCATTGTACTTCAGTTGGATGGCACCGATGTAGACAATTCCCTGTGGTTAGATATTTAGGCTCTTTACGATTTTATTCCACTATAAACAACTCTTTAATGAGCATCACGGAATACAGTAATAGCTGACATTTATTGGGCCTTATCATAGGCCTGGCTCCACGCTCAGCACTTTCCATGCATGACTTCCCGTGAGTCTCGAGCTCCCTCTCCGGAAAATACAATTACTATCCCCATTTAAAGATGAGAAAACCAGGGCTCAGAGACATTAGGAATTGCTCGGGGTCACATAGCAGCTATTTAGTTGGAGCTGAGATGAAAACCCAGCTCTGATTGATTCCCGTGATTTCTACCGGGAGGCAACCTCCCTTTTTGTGTGTCTTCCCGATAATTGTCTTGGGATTAATTACTAGAAGCGAGAGTCATGAGTCAAAGGGTTTGCGCATTTCATCGCTCTTGGGGCATATTGCCAACACATCTTCCAGAAAGAAGGCTCTGATTCCAACTACAAACAACAGTCTATTAATTCAGTAATTATCCGCGGGGTGTTTACTGCGAGCCCAGCTCTGTTCTGAGTGCTGGAGGCCACAATAGACTAGACAGCCATGGCCCTGACCTCCTGGAGTTTGTGAGGCCCCAGCTCCCAGGGTGGAGGGAGGGGGCAGGCGCTGAAAGGGACCATGATACTCTCAGAGAGATGGAAATGTGCCTGGGGCCCTGGGCAAAGCTGAGGGGTGAGGCAGGGACAGGGGGAGGGGAGGGGAGGGAGCCTCCACTTTAAGTAGGATTATTCATTACTAGTAGATTCAGTTTGATTCTAAATGTACTTGGAAGCCCTCGGAGATAGCAGATTCACATTTGGGTGAGGTCTGAAACATATCATTTGGGACATCCTCTTTAGAAGAGAAAAGAGCCCAAGCCAGGCGTGATGGTGCACGCCTGTAATCCCAGTACTTGGGAGACTGAGACTGGAGGATCCCAGGTTTGCGGCCAGCCTCAGCAACTTAGTGAGGCCCTCCAAAACTTAGTGAGATTCTGTTTCAAAATAAAAAATAAAATAGAGCTGGGGGGTATAGCTCAGAAGTAGAACACCCCTGGGTTCCATCCCCAGTAACACACACACACACACACACACACACACACACACACAAAGAGAAAAGCCCAGAGTTAGGAATCAAAACTAGTGATATAATTTAATGCTTATTTAGAAAGAGAAGAGAAATCACAATCAATTACAGATTTGAAAACAACCGAAAATTATCAAAACCACCACAGAGTTGAGAAAAATAACACTGTATTTTTTAATTAGCTCCCTGCACACCTCCGCAGTACTTCTCTCCCTTATATTTTGGGGCTGTATCTTCTTGGATTACATCTTCTATGACGATGACTTTGTAATATCATTTCCTACAGAGAGGATAGATAGATAACTTAGCTTTGCCTCTAGGAGAGTTTGATGGAAATTGGTTTTTTATTATTGATGGTTTAGGAATATTTTATTTCCATAATAAAATTCATTTTTGATAATGTCCTGTAAATCTTTAGGATTATTGTCAAATCTGGGAAAGAAACCTCTGTCAATGTTTTTTGCAGATAGCAGCAGTGAGATTTCGGGGCTTCTTAAAGCTCCTTGAGCAGCCATGAACCCCAGTTAATCCTTGGATTGATGGAGCTGTTAACCACATGGTTAGGGCCCCTTCCAGGGCTTTAGAAGGGCCCAGGGAGCCACGGGCTCTGAAGCTAATGCCACATGTCAACCAGCCACCAACTGGAGGGGATTCCACAGGGGTGGGCAGAGAGCGAACCGCAGGGGAAGGGGAGGCAGTGACCCCTTGGGCTGTCCACAAGAGTGCTGCCGCAGGGACCAGCTGGCAGAAGTGTATAGATTCCAGCAATGTTTGGGATGTGCTGGCGTGGGGGAGGGGACGAGAGGCCTCAAGGTGACCCAAGGATAGAGTGTCTGCAGCTCCACAGCTCAGATTAAACTTGTTGCTTGGTCCTCCTCCTTCTTCCTTCTATTTCGGGGTCCAGAGTTCTCCCCCATTCCCTGACTGTGCTGCCAGGACCCTTTACACGTACTGGAACCAGAGCCCCAAAGTGAGGAGTGAGAACCAAAGGAGGAGTCACAGGCCTGTAATGCCTTCCCCAGCCCAGGGACCTAATGAGCTGCCTGCATCTGATAGGAGACTGGTTTTCCTAGTGGGCTCCGGTGGAACTGCAGGGGAGCGCCACGCCTGGGAGCTGCAAAGACAAGGTGTTCCCCAGGAGGAGAGGGGAGGCAGTGGCTGCCCCAGAGGGATGGGGTCATGAGCAAACCCATTGCAGTCAGCCATCACTCATACCAGACACAGACAGGCAGCAGGGCCCACATGCTTTGGAAATGGGCCTGCTGGGGACTGAGAAATTCCACCAGAACCCAAGGGAACATTCAGAGGGTCTCGAAGGATGACGGTCCACAAAACGAACAGAAAACTCAAAGCACTGAAGGGCCCGAGGAAGGGCTTTGATAAAGAATAAAAGGAGAGATGGAAAATGAGCTGGGATATCGTGTGTGTGTGAGTGTGTGTGTGTGTGTGTGTGTGTGTGTGTGTGTGTGTGTTATGGGGATTAAACCCAGGGGTATTCTACCTCCAAGCTACACCCCCATCCCTATTTTACTTCTTATTTTTGAATCAGGGTCTTGCTAAGTTGCTGAGGGCCTCGTTAAGTTGCTGAGGCTGGCCTCGAACCCGCTATCCTCCATTCTCAGCTTCCCTAGCACTGGGATTACAGGCGTGCGCCACCATGCCCAACGAGCTGGCATATCTCAAGAAAGAAATGCAAGAAATTAATGAAAACATTTTAGTGATGAATGCTATAAAATCAATAAAAATGGGTAAACGTGAATGGCATTTCCATCAGGGCCACAGGAAATCACTCAAATCAAAACAGAAAAGAACAAAGCCATAGAAATAAATGTCTCAGCCGGGCGTGGTGGCGCACGCTTGTAATCCCAGTACTTGGGAGGCGGAGACCGGAGGATCCGGGTTCGCGGCCAGCCTCAGCTACTTAGTGAGGCCCTCCGCAACTTCGTGAGACCCGGTTTCAAAATAAAGGATAAAAAATAAGGTAGAGGTAGAATGGAGGTAGAACGCCCCTGGGTTCAATCCCCGGTACCGCCAAAAAAAAAAAAAGAAAGAAAGAAATGTCGAAATGTCTCAGTTCCTCCCTTGCCCTTCTGCCAAGCATGTCAGGCTTTTGCCACATTGTCTCAAGGTCATGTCTAGCTGGGCTGGGGTGGCAGCAGCCACAGGGCATAATGACCTTCCTCAGGGCCCTCACCTGCACTGTGCCTCGACCACACTAACCTGGATCCACTTCATACTGGAAGCACTCCATATAGTGCCCCAGCCACCGGCCACAGGGCCTCCTGGCTACAGAAGCACGTGGAGCACTTGTGAGCCACCTGGTGGGTAAGACCCCTGTCTCAGCAGCTGGGGAAGGACAGCAAAGGAATGTCGCTGCTTTTCCTGATGTCCTGGAATTTCCAGGCCTTGGTTTGGCTGCTAAACTAATGAAGATATTAGAGGAGATGTCAAAAGAAAGAATGATTTTTTTGGAATCTCTTTCTAAGAACACCCAATAAAGTTCCAGCTGACATGTACGAGCGGAGGGCCAACTTCACGTCCAAGGTCATGGTCGCAGTGTGCCACTCAGCCTCCAGACGAAGATGCTTGGGACATGAGAAGAGCCTTTTCCAGGGACACAGAAGAAATCAGCCGTGCCCCCGTGCCTCATCCCGGGAGGCTGAAAACAGGAGGAACCAGGGGCAGGGGCTCGTACGGTGGTGTTCCAGGTAGTTTGTGACTAATATCATTTCTTTGGGAAATTTTTGGAGTCTTGGGAGGATAAAAACATTCCTTAGGTCTTAAAGACCTTAAGAAAATACAAGTTATTAATTCGTTCTGTAGTGCCTTGCCTACATGTGGAGAGGGATAACTGCCAATTATCACAAGGAACGAGGACATAAGATAAAAAGGAGGCAAATGGGAAAAAGAGAAACTGTGGTTTTGAGTCTGAAAACTTCCTGATCACACCTTCCCTGCCACAATCGGCTCAGCTTGGACCTCCCGCTGGGCGCTGGGAAGCCTTGGAATGTATCCCTGGGGGGCAGCGCTGCCCCAAGCCACTACCAGCCTCCAGTGGGAGGGAGCTGAGGCTGACAGCCTCCACCTCTGAGAGCCACCCCTCCTGAGCCGCTCACCAGGGGTGTTTGGAGTCACCAGGGCACCCATGGATCCACAACCAAAGGAATCAAGCTCACCCAGCATTTGCGGACCACAAAGGTTCCTATAAAAGAAGACCCATGCCACTCCACCCCCCAGGGGCACCAGTTTCTCTGTCATCTGTCATCCTCTGTCTCTCTGCTGTCTCCCACTCTTTTCTTTGAATGTGTCTTCCTCTATATAAACCTATCTGCATTTCTGCTCTTTTTTTTTTTGCAATACTGGGGATTGAACCCAGGGGCATTCCACCTCTGGGCTACACCCCCAGCCCTATTTTTTATTCTTTATTTTGAAACAGGGTCTCACTGAGTTATGGAGGGCCTCACTAAGTAGCTGAGGCTGGCCGCAAACCCGTATCCTCCGGTCTCAGCCTCCCAAGTACTGGAATTATACAACTTTGATTTATATCTTTCATATATGACTTGAAAACTTCAATGAATATTTCTGCTATTACACCACGCCCGGCTGCATCTCTGCTCTTATCCAGCCAGTGTTCACAGCACTTACTGTTTCCAACAAGCAGGATTGCACCTACTAAAGCTAGTCACCATGATAAAATGCAATAAAAAAAAGATGGCTAGGTCCCAAGAGTCTCCACTACCATAGTTCACCATCTGAATAAAACAAAAACCAAAACCAGGCATGTGTACATGTGTAATTTTTTCATAGAAATATTCATTGAAGTTTTCAAGTCATATATGAAAGATATAAATCAAAGTTGTATAATAAAACACAGGTTGACGCTAAAGAAAAAAAAGTGAATACAGAGAGAATGATGGGCATGGACGACAACCAGGGAAATTCGGTATCTATGGAGAGCCACCGAAGAAGAGAACACGGTGATGAGCGCAAAGCCGTTTTGGAAGGACTCCGCTGCGTTCCACTGAATCGGGTTACGGTCACTGGTACCTGCTACATGACAGCTCTGGGGCTCAAAGCTGAGTACCAGGAAGACTGGTTCCTGCTCTCAGGGAACTCTTGATCTGTGAGGACTACAGACAAATCAACAGATGATGACATTTTAATAGGACAAACCCTAGAAGAGACCATGACTTGTGGACCATGACTTGTTACAACGTGTCACAGATACTGTGCCCGGCCTCACAGTAACCTGATACCCTGATGGTTTAGGAATATTACTAAGGAGAAATGGTTTAAGGTTGTTGCTATGGAGAAATGTGTGGCCAGAGAGGTTGAGAGTGACTTACCCAAGGTCGCATGACCAGGGAACTTGAACCCAGGTGTATCTACTTCCAAGTTCATTCTCTTCCTCCTGGAACATGCTGCCTCTGGTCTTAAGTCAACTTGAAGACACCCATCACCTCTGTGCGTGAGAGCACCAGGGACTGCGATTCCTGTGTATCTTGTCATAGGCTTGATTGGGAGAAGTCTGGGTCTTACCGGAGCAACATCACTGAATGGCCGTGGGACCAGCACTCTGACCAGCGATGGTTTCCTACCCAGGCAGAAGGGCTTCTGGGAACAGCAAGCCCATTCCTCAAGCAAGATCGTGCGTCGAGGCAACTCCCCCCCCCAAGATGAACAGTGGCACAGCCATCAAACCACACGCTGGTGTCCAGGACGTGCTAAGAATTCAGGACCCGGGGACCACTGGAGAGACCAGGATGAAGAGGAGACAAAGTGCCCAAGAAAAAGTGGAAAAATAAACCTACAGAAGAAAGAGTATTTTGAAGCTCATTCTGCACTAAAAAGAAGAGAAACACTAGCTGTCTGTTTTTGCTTTAAGCTGGCCTGCGGGTTTCAGCCACCCCTGCTCAGACCATCTACTGCAGCCATGGGCGCAGATTACCAGATGTAAGAACAATCATGTGAGAGCTGCTGAGCGGCCTGGAGACAGAACATCCAATAGTTCTTTAAGTCTGACACTGTATCCCTGGGAGCTTGCCTGAGGTCTTTCTCTAAGGCCTTGCATTATTTTTTAAAAGCAGCAAAGAAATAGCATTTCTGTTCCGTCGATATCTTAATCTCGCTCGCCTCTAGTGCCCTGGGCCTGGTGCCTGTAATCTGAGCTACAGGTTCCCCAGGCTCCTGGCTCCTGTCCCTCAGTCCCAGAGCTGTTTAGTAGGTCAAGGAGAAGGAGCTACAGAACAAAGATGAGGGCCATGTTCAGAGAGGAAGCAGCAAAGGGGATGAAGGAATAGGAGCAGAGTGGACAGAGACGGGTGGGGAGGGGAGATGTCCCAGGGTAGCACAGAAGTACAATGACCACGGAAAGGGCCAGTGGGGGGACAGTCGGGACAAAGGGTTAGGTCAGGATGAGCTGATGAGTGGTCACACAGCGTTTCCACAGCACGTGGGCTCAGGAACCAAATGCAAAGCGTGAGAGAGCAGCTCTCCAGGGATTAGCGAGGGCAGATTTCTGGGGAGCCTGTGCCAGCACCCCCACCTCAGCCACCTGCCCTGCAGCCTCCACTGCAAGGCCCAGAGCTCCTGCCCCAGTGGGACCACTGCCCCCATGCCCTTCCCTGGCTGTTCTCCTTCCTACCTCTCCCCTGCCTCCCGGGCCACCCAAAGCCTGCCTGGTCTCTCTCAAGAAGTTAGGAGGTTGGAAGATGTGTTCCTTGCTATCTCTCCACCCTCACTCGACCCTGGGTATTGATTGCGTGCCTCTCTCGCCGCTTCTTTATTTTTTCCTCCTCAAATGTCAAGCTGCTCTTCTTTGGGCAGTATTGGATGGAGATAAAGGGGGAGGAGTATAATTTTATCCTGTTTAAAGGTACCTTAGCACGAGTGGGTATAAACAGCCTCCAGGAGCTCAGCACCTCCTCTCCCTGCTCCCCCTCTCCTGTTCACGTCTCCTCTTTCCTACCCCTTCAGAGCCTGCCCTGGAAGCCCCTGGAAGTGGAGGGATTGAATTAGCCAGGGCCTGCCTTCCACAAGTCCTGTGGGCCACGGTCTGGCAGGGCAGGGGAGGTGGGGACACTGCCAGGAGCCCTCGGCTTTGCAGCAGGGCCAGGGGAAGGATGTCACTCTTCCTGCCAGACCCAGAGCAGGAAGGTCCCAGGGATCGTCCACTGTCCACTGTCCACTGTCCAGGCAGGACACTGAGGCCAGAGCCTGGCAGCACTTCCCCGGGGCCACTGGGCCAGCTGGTAGCAGAGAAAACACTGGGCTGTTCACCCCACAACACGGCTTCCATCCTAACTCTTGGTTGGCTAGATGGGAGGGGTCCAGGACTCTGAAATCTACAATAGCTTTTTGCTATTAATAATATTGTACTTTTTCAATTTGGAGACATAACATTTTAAATGTTCCACAATAAGATGGATCTTTCAATTGATCTAGACATTTAATTTCATCTTGCTTTTTGTTTTCTTTCCCACTCAAAATCCATTAAGTTGATGGCATATCTTCTGATAGATGACATCTTAGAATAAAGCAAGTAGGTTAATGGTGAAAAATAATACCAGTATTCATAAGTATTATTTTAGTTGATTTCTGACATTCAGGCACTGTGCTGAGTACTAAATAGACTTTCCCTCAGTTAATTCAACAGCCCTGTGGAGTAGAGACTAGCATTACCCTGTTTCACAGCTTAGAACACCGGGTCTCAGAGAGGTTCGGTAACTCCCCTGTGGTCACACAGTAAATGGTGAAGCTGTGGTTCTATTTAAACTTGTTGTGTGACCTGAGGACAAGTCACCTTTCCCCTTCTGTGGGTCAGAGCTCCTTCAGAACGGCCACTATGCCCTGCGGCTGATGCTCCGGACCTTGGGCCCTCCCTCCTTTCTCTCCTCCCTTTCCTTCTGCTCCTGCTCCTCTTCACTCCACCCCAGGCTCCTGCCCTCCGCCCTGAGGTGACTTTCTTTTCCTTTGCTGTTCCTTCTTCCTCTTTTCTTTTCTTTCTTTCTTTCTTTCTTTCTTTCTTTCTTTCTTTCTTTTTTGTTTGTTCTCCTCCTTCTAAAGAGCAGAGTGGTCCAGGTTCAGAGCCGTGCCTGTCCACCCCCAGTGGCCCACTGTGCACCAGTACACCCAGCTTTTCTACAGCACCCGAGCCTTCTAAGCACAATCCAGGCCATGCCCTTCACTGGCCAAGTCCTCCTGTCCCCCTAGTCCTCGAGTCCACCTGCTTCTCACTGTCCCCACGGCACCCGCCATGCCGGCGTTTGTCAGTGCACTCTCAAGGTTCTGGACTCTGCTGCCAGAGGCCCCTCCCGCTCACCTGCACCAGGTGTCTTCCCAGGACCCGGAGACCCCAAGGCCATACTCCTGCTGAAACAGGACATGGCATGAGTCCTGTGGATTAAAATGCAAACTCTGCACCCAGCATTCAAGGCCCCTCTGCTCTGCCTCCTACCTGCTCCAGGCCTCAGGTGCCGCCTCATCCTACCAGACACCAAGGCGCAGCACCCCCTCCCCTGCACCGCGCCTCTGCACGGCTCGCTCTTCAGCCCTCCATGACCTCCCCTTCTATGCCTGCTGACTCCCTGGCTCACCCTCGAGGAATCAGCCTAGAGGCAACCCTGACTTCCACCCCTCCCCGTCAGGTAGGTATTGGGGTGCTCTGGTGGACGCTGCTTGCTCCGTAGTCCCACCACAGATGGTTGCAGCTTTAGGCAGCTCCCTAAGAACTATTCCGTGATTTCTGCCATGGACGGTTGCTGCACCAGACAGCTTCCTGAAGATTGTTCTGTGGTTCCTGCCACAGAAGGTCGCTGCACCAGACAGCTTCCTGATCAATAGTCTTCTCACAGTATACTGACACGAAGTCTGATATAATTTGGACAGAATTTAATAATTGGGGGGGTTGGCAAGGAGATCCAAGATGACAAATGCCTTATGTAGTCAAGGCCTTTCTTATATAGAGGTTCAAACAAAGCAAACGGGAAGAAGATCACAAGACCAGGGAGTGGCAACATGAATGTTTCAGAGAGAACAGGAGGTCATCAATGTCCAGCTTTCGGTCCCATCCTGTCCAAGGAAGCTTGTCTGCATGCGGACAATTTCCACTTAGCATGTACTGTGCACATGGTTAAGCCGGTCTGAAATGGTGACCTCATTGCGCGGGCTAAGATGGCCCCCAATAGGTAGGCCATCTGTCCACTCTGGCCCAACAACAGCCTTGACCCGGGATGGTCCACAGAGCCCAGGCAAGCCCCCGAGGGCGGGTGGGCCTTTCTCCTCTGCAGCCCCTCCGGGCTTCTCAGCCCCAGCTACCTATCATGCATGGAGTCTCCAAGGCATCACAAACCAACATGTACAAGTCCAAGATCCTCAGCTTCTGTCTCCCAAACTAGCTCCGCTGACATCCCCGGCCCCTTGACAATCCCTCCATCTGTCTGCCCAGTTTCCCCAGCACCAGCCTGAGCACCCTCTTAAACACCACCTCCCTTGCCCCCTCACTTAACCCAGCACCCAGTCCTGTCCAGCCCCCCCCCCCAACGTCTCCTCTCAGATGAACTCTGTTTCCTCCCCACCTTCCAGGCAGAATCCTTTCTCACAGACACCCCGGAACCCTTCAGAGCCCATCTGCTTGTGATTCGCGCCATCCCTTTGATGCAGACTCTAAGATCCCTGAGGACAGTGTCTGGCTTTCTTCGCACGAGTTCTCAATTCCCTGAGCAGGGCCTGGCACACAGCAGGTGCTCACTAAACACCGGCTTGGTGGATACATAAACAAGAGCTACTGTTTAGCAAGCACCAGGCACCGTGCCCAGCCCTTAACCGCATCAACTAATTTGTTCTTCCCAAACCCCAACATGATCCCTATTATATAGATGAGAAAACTGAGGCTCGGCGAGGTAAGAAACTGGCCTAGAATCTCAGGGCCAGCTGGTGGCAGAGGCCGGTCTCAGGAGCATGTGCCTTGGACCCTTCACCACCTCACTTCCTTGTTGCTAAAATATAAACCCAGTCTCGCCCCACCGAGGCGCATCTCTTCCTGCACCTGGCTCAGAGCAGCTTGTCTAGTTAGGCACCTGCCTCTGCTACAAGCCCCTGAGGGTGGACACCCTGATCTGCATCCCACATCCCTCCAACTCAGGGCCTAAGGGTTTCCCACCCATCCATTGCTGAATAAAGATGAAGGCTAGGGGGATGGGTGCAGGGTCCCGGCTCCTCAATGCTTGACTGTGCCTGGATCGCAACAGGTTCTGGGCTATTGCTGCACAGGAGCTGCGGAGACATCAGGAAGGGCGGCAGCTCCCAGCGCCCTCGGCTCTTGTTGATGGACTGAGGTTGCCACTGGGTGAACAGGACTCGGGCCCATCTCCACCAGGCCCGGCCTTGTTCTTGCACACCAATGCACAGTGACACCCATGTGCCCCGTCTAGACACTCCTAAAGGCCCAGCAAAGGGCAGATGTGACCCACCAACCAACCCTTAGCTGGTTAATGAGTCCAGAAGCGTCCACCCAGCCTCAGGCTGGGACCAAATCAAGTGGCAATGAATTGCTGACCCCTTCAAAGACAAACACAGCCTCCGCTGCCTCCCACGGGCTCCTTTCTAGATCTCAGAAGTGAGTCAGGTGAGCCAGAGTGTGTGGGGTGCAGTGCAGGAGGTAAGTAGAGCGTGCTGCAGGCTGTCATGGGCACCCTTCTCTGGGTGTCAGCACAGTGGCCACTGGTGGCTGACACAGAGGTTGGAGAAACAGCATCTTTTCTGCCAAAAGGTACCCAGGATGGGCACCTGACCCAGAGGACCTGTGTGGCCGGCCACACCCCAGGACAGAGCCCTGACAGGCCTGGGTTTGAATCCGGTTCTGCCACCTGCAGACGGAGTGGCCTTGGGAGAGACCCATCACCTCTCTGAGCCTCGGTTTCCACAATTGGGTGGGTGCAGTGGGGCTGCGGGGCGGGGCAGAAGCCGCCTCACAGGCCCTGGAAGCTGCTCTCAGGCGGGGCTCTGTTTAGCAGCAGTGGGAGCCCTGGTGGGCTGCAGCTGGGGACGGGAGGGTGTGCATTTCAAACGTCACTCAGCACCTTCATCTCAGCCTCGCTGTGGGTTGTGAGGACAGAGGGGGACGATGCTGCTGAGAAGCTTAGACCCGTGACAGCTCAGAGCAGCTTCCAGAAAATGGCAGGAAATGCCATCCATCTGGAAGTGGGTAGAGTGAGAAGGGGACCAGAGGCTTGGACAGATGCCCTGCCACACATGTGGGCATAGCCACGACCCCACCCCTCTCAGCACCTCACCCCATGCAAGGGGACCTTGTGCCGGACTTGGGGCACCAGTGAGTGTTGCATGTTCTTACCACCCCATTTTAAAGATGAAACCGAGGTCAGGGAAAGAACAGCAACTCAGCCAGAGTGAACCGTTCACCAACAAGATACTTGACGAGGGCCAAGCCATCAGCAGGGTCTGGGGACCCAGTAATGAGTCAGCATGGCCCTGCCCGGAAGAAGCCCCCAGCCCCATGGGGGGAGGGACGATCCTAATACAAATTATGTTTCTATACTTGCAATGAAATGGGTAAGAAGGGAAGTGCGGGAGATGCAGATGCGGTGCGAAGGAGGAGAGTGGGTGTCGGGAGGCACCTGGGAGCAGAGGCAGCTCAGGAGGGAGGTCAGCCCTGCCTGTCCACCCTGGGCTCTTCCTACTTCTCTCCAGCCACCTCTCCACTGGCAGGCGATGGCGGGGGTTGACTCTGGTGCATTTTCCTAAGTACAGGGATGGGCCGTGCCCAGCTGGGCTGAAGCCTGAGTGGGGCAGGGGGACTGACCCTCCCTGTACCTGTCCTCTGCAGGCTCCACCCTGCTGTCCTGCTCTCCTCCTAGGTCCTGACCTAGGCATTGCTACTTGCTACTTGGATATTGTAGCTTTGTAGGGCCACACCTGTAATTCATTCATTCATTCATGTTTTCATTCATTCATTCGTTCATTCCGTGTGTGCCAGGTACCATACTCAGCACAGGGATGGGGTTTTGCTTACAGCTCAGTGAGACCCTCACGCCGCTCCCCTCACAGGCCGCCACCTCCACCCCTCCTCGCTCCCTCTCATCCTCTTCCCTCTGGTGCCGGATGTTTATTTTCAGAACCTCAAAATCCTCTCCAACCCTCTGACATTTACTCTTTAGAATTAGAATATTTTCTATTTCTCTTTCCCAGAGCGAGGCTGGTGGATAAGATTCCCCCCAGGTTCACACTGCCCTTCTGGAGGTGAAGTGCCAGCCCAGCACCGAGTGTGTCAGCCAGTAATTACTACTGTACACCAGGCCATGCCGAGAACTGGGCCCTGCATAAGGCCCAGGGCCCCAGGAAGAGGGTTGCAAAGTGGCTCTGGCCTCAGCCACTGAACCATGGCATCGCCATCCTGGCCACCGCTGAGACACTGCTGGGTCAGGCACTAGAGGGAACATTGTGCTAGGACAGTGGGTGGAGGGGACCCTCCCGGTATCAGAGGCAGGCTCTTTGTTCCCTGGGCTCCAGGGAGCATGTAGAGGTAGGAGCCTAGTTAGGTTCTCCGGGAAGTTCAGGTCTGAATATTGGCCCTGGGGCTGTGTGACCTCCAGCAAGTTCCTTAACCTCTCTCTGCCCTGCTGATGGGCTACGGACCTGAGCAGGACTCCCAGAAGCCCCAACCACTGCATCAGGGTCCTCTCGCTGCTGCTTCGTGGGATCCATTCGTTACTCAGACCTTGGCTCAGCTCCCGTGCCTGGTGGCCTCAGCCAGCAGCCCCTGGCCGTGCCGACACCATGCTCAGTGGATCAAGCCTGGGACCCAGTGTCCCAGTCCAGGCACCTGGTCAGATTTCATGGTAGCCGAAGTCTCTTCCTGTCTGTGCGCTCTCAGGCAAGGCGCTCCACCTCTCTGTGCCTTAGCTCCTCTGCAAAACAGTGGTCTGGGGAGGAGCGGGCGAGACAGGGTACATGAAGCTCCAGGCCTGGGACCAGGAGCACCGGCCCTGGTAGTTTTCACTAGTGTTGACAAGGACTCAGAACCCTGCATGTCTGAGCTGGGCGTGATGGCGCATGCTTGTAATCCAGTACTTGGGGAGGCGGAGACCGGCAGATCCGGGTTCGAGGCCAACCTCAGCTATTTAGTGAGGCCCTCTGCAACTTTGTGAGACCCGGTTTCAAAATAAAGTATAAAATACAGGGCCAGGGGCATAGCGCAGAGATAGAACGCCCCTGCGTTCAATCCCTGGTACCGCAAAAAAAAAAAAAAAAAAAAAAAACCCGCATGTCTGCATCAGTCAGGAGTCTTTACCGGGCAGTTGTGAAATATTCACCCCTCAGGAATTGGAGGTCTTCTTTGCAGACGCCCTTCCAGCACAGCACCCCGAGGGGTTCTCTGATCCTAACCACAGTGGCCTCGGGTTCAGGCACACCCAGCCCAGAGCGGGGAGGGGGAATCTTGTGGGGCCGGTGATGAGGTGACAGTTCTGACCGGCAAGGGGGCTCGGGGACCTGTCCCCTTACTGCAGGACGTGCTCTGGCCTCACCAGCAGCTGTCACATAAATCCCACCTTCGGATAAGAGGGGCCTGCAGAGGATGCTGTCCTGAGATTCAGTGGAGTAAAAGAGAAAAATGGACCAGCTCATTCCAGATAACCGCCAGAGAAGGGACTGTGCCGCTGCTGTCCTGAGCCGGGACGCGGGTGGCAGAGGCGCCTGCCCAGGCAATCCCTCAGCCCCAGATGTGTGGACTGCCAAGAGCCGCCTGCGCATGCTCTCCAACCAGGTTACTCCAGACACCTCTATTTAGATTCTGTCAAGATCGCTGCTCCTCATTACCATCCCTGAGCAGGAAGGCAGGCACCGCCCTGGGCGGCACAATCCAATATTGATTTGCTGGCACTCACCCAGAAGAAACACGGTGCGCTTAAGTGGACCAATTGTTTCCAGCTTCCCAAGACCTCCCCAAGGCCGTGGCTTCCCTCACAACCCCTTGAGCCACTGCTATCACATCAGGCCAGTGGAGAACCCAGCGGGCTGCTCTTAGAGAAAAAGGCTTGGTCACATAGAAAGCTCGACAGGCCTCTGCTTTCCCATCTGCAAAATGGGACTAAGGAGAGTGGGATGTTGGATACTGTGTTAGTCCACTTTGCATTACTCTAATGAAATACCCAAGGTTGGATGACATTTTTTTTTCTGTACTGGGGATTGAACCCAGGGGCATTCTACCTCCAAGCTACACCCCCAGCCCTATTTTTTATTCTTTATTTTGAAACAGGATCTCACTAAGTTGCAGAGGGCCTCACTAAGTAGCTGAGGCTGGCTGCAAACCGGGATCCTCCAGTCTCAGCCTCCCAAGTACTGGGATCACAAGCGTGCGCCACCACGCCCGGTTTGGATGACATTATTTTTTTAAAAGAAGGATTATCTAACTCCCAGTTCTGAAGGTGCAAGGGCCCACTCTGGTGAAGGCTTTTAGCTGGCAGAGTTCCTAGGTGGTGCAGGACATCACCTGGCAGGATACAGGGAGTGTGTGCGTCTCCTCTGTTCTCTCTTCTCTCTCCCTCTTCTCATGATGCTACCAGGATTCAATCATGGGGGCTCCACCCAGATGACCTTAGCAAATCCTAAAAGCACCTCTCAAACGCCCCACCTCTAAACACCGCAGTCCACTTCAGTTTCCACTCTCTTAATACCTCACAAGGGGGATTAAATTTCACATGAATTTGCAGGAGACACATTCAAACCACAGCACACTTAGCTTTTTGATTTCACATTTCTCTATATTTGAATACTTAAAAATATGTATTTTCCTTTATGATAAGGAAATAAAACACAATATGAATATAAGTGAATAAAGTTAAGAAACCAGACAGCACCTCACTGGGCTGTAGTGGGGGTTACAGGAGCTGACCCAATGTCCGTGGCTCTGATCCAGGCACAACCAGGCACATGGTGCCGGCGACTGCCAGGCTGCTCCAATTATTGTGGCTGACAACGGCATGGTTGTGGCTGCGGGAAATCAGGGTTTTTGTCAAGGTGTTGGCTGTGCGACTTTGGACAAGCGGTTCAACCTCTCTGCCCTTGATGCATTCATCTCTAAAATTAGAATGTGAAAGAAGTTCCTCAACCCAACGAAGGACATGAGAAGAAAACCCACAGCCAACGTCCTACTTAATGGTCAAAACTGTATGCTTCTCCAACATCAAGAACAAGATGAGGCTGTCCACTCTGGCCACTGTCCACTCATACTCAACATTAGCTAGGCCAGTTAAATAAAACAAAAAGTCTGCAACTTAAATTGCAGGAAAGAAGCCAGGCGTGGTGGTGGCGCACGCTTGTAATCCCAGTACTTGGGAGGCTGAGACAGGAGGATTGCAGATTCGAGGACAGCCTCAGTAAGTAGTGAGACTTTCATCAACCTAGTGAGACCCTGTTTCAAAAACAAATATAAAGTAGGGCTGGGGGTGTAGCTCAGAGGTAGAATGCCCCTGAACTCAATCCCCAGTACCACAAAAAAAGTAAAATAAAAATTGCAGGAAAGGTATTTTGAAAAGAAACACAATGGCAGCATTGTTTTGCGCGCCATTTCTAGTTCCTGAAATCCCCATTCGCGAGTCATTGTGGAGCAGCGGCCTGCGACATTGGCACTTCCGGAGGCGGGCAGGTGCTGCGGCGGCCCCTTGGCTTCTCCGCAGACTGAAGTCTTCAGTCATTCACTCAGTCAGGCACCAGAATTTTTTTTTTTGTATTAGGGATTGAACACAGGGGCATTCTACTTCTGAGCTAGACCTCCAGCCCTTTTTATTTTTTATTTTGAAACAGAGTCTCTCTAAGTTGCTGAGGCTGGCTTCAAACCTACAATCCTCCTGTCTCAGCTGCCCAAGTACTGGGATCACAGGTGCTCACTACCATGCCCAGCTAGGCACCAGGAATATATTTAGCACTTTGTAAACCCTGGCCCAGTCCTCTGGGAGCTCTATACGTAGAGGGGACAGAATACATAGAGACGGTGACCTGGGTGCAATGTGGGGTGCCGGTTGCAGGGACCTGTGCCGTGCTGGGGGGTTCCAAGCAGGGGTGGTCTGAATCTGCCCGGGGAGTCAGGGAAGCCCCACAGCAGAGGTGACACTGAATGAGACCAAGAAGGGCAAATAGTAATTTGTTGGGTGGACCTTGTGGAAGGGCACTCCAGGTGGGAGGGACAGTATGTGCAAAGGCCCAGAGACAGGAAACATCTGGCCTGTTCAAGGAAGAGTGTGTGGGCCGAAAGGCTGGATGATGGGCTGGGCTTCAGGGGTGACAGGTCAGGCTGGAGAGGTGGGGACCTGGGGTCTCTTCTCCCTGTTCACCTGTGATGCTTGGATAATGTCCCTGCTGTTCCCTCTGCCAGACACAGCTCCCTGATCTGCAAGGGAGGTCCTCCCCGCCTTCCAGAGCCCAGTCATAGGCAAGCCCTGACCCTTCCCCCTCCCAGCCAGCAGAGGAAGGCAGCCCTGCCCCTCGGGCTGCCCATAACCCCACATACATACAGACCTCTGACTCATCCTTAAAGGTGAGCACTGTGTCTGAGTCCTCTTTCATTTCCAGAATCTGTCAAGGGGCTCCTGGAGCAATGGCCTGACCTCTCTGCACCTCAGTTTCTACATGGGTAGGATGAGGACAGCACGGTGTTAGCCAGCTCTCTGTCAATGTCACAAAATGCCTGAGAAAAACAACTAAAAGGAGAAAGATTTGTTTGGGCTCGTGGTTTCAGCAGTTTCAGTCCATGGTCACTGGGCTCTGCTGATTCAGGGCCTGGTGAACAGATGACCTGGTAAGACGGTGTGCTGGAGCAACGCTGCTAGGGAGGAGAGAGAGAGGAGGGACGGGGACCAGACACTCCCTTTAAGGGCACACCCCAAGGACCTACTTCCTCCAACTCGGCCCCCTCCTAAGTTTCCACCACCTCCCAATAGCCCATTAATCAATAGATTAACCCATTGATGAGCTGAGAGCCCTCATGAGCCAATTACCTTCCAAGGACTCCATCTCTGAGCATGGCTGCTTGGGGACCAAGGCTTTGACACATGAGCTTTTGAGGGACATTTTAGATCCAACAATAACACACCCCATCCTTTATTCATTTGAAAATGTTTACTGAGTAGCTCCCATGCACTTAGCTCTGTTCTAGACACAGGGCTCTCCTTGTATCAACAGTCCAGCAGGGCTGGGCTCCCAGTTACATAGTGTAACTAATGGGACCCCAGGTAGAAAATAAATGATAGGAAAGTCAGGATATAATGAGCAATGGGAGCGAGGGCCCTCTGTGGGCTGGGAGGGGGGCTGGGGAGGTGGTCTTGGGAAGTGGGGCTAAGCCAGGCCATCCTCTTCGGCCTGCTGTGGGCAAGACTAGGAATTGCTGTCTCAAGTTTCCCCAATCTCCTTTTTATCATAGGTTCAGAGATGATCTTGTAATGCATAGCCTAAAAGGTTGTTCATGAAATACCCTTTTTGTGGAACATGGCCAGTGATGAAGGCGACCCCTCCGTCTGCAGGTGAGCTCCTCTGGACACCCCACAACTGAGACCAGAGGTGCCTCTTGAATCTGAGATTCTAGATGGATCCAGGAAGAGCCAGGAGGATCTTGCTGAGCTGCCCCTGGCCCTCTCCTGGGCAAGAGAGCCGACAGAGCAGGTTACCTTCAAACACAGAGCTCCTCTTGCTCCCCGCAGGGCCAAGCGCAGGCCAGCGCTGCGCTGCCTGTAGGAACCTAGAAACATCCTGCTTGCGTTGCATAGACCTGGAAGCAGATGTCAGACTCGCTCCCAAGGGTCGCATTGGAGCCTGGGAGCAAACTGTTAGGAAATCAGAATCCTGTTCTGTTGGCCTCTGGAGAGCGCTACGCTTCATGGAGCCTTTGGCAAATCCTTTGGTAAAGTACAGAATTTCTTTCTACTGTAAAGAGCCCTCACTCCACTGCTCCCACCCTACCCATCTTAGTCTCTGTCCTTCTCTCTATATATACACACATACACACACACACACACACACACACATCTATATGTAGATATGTATATGTATATATACATATGTACATACACAGTATATGTATATACTGCTCCCACCCTACCCGTCTTAGTCTCTGTCCTTCTCTCTCTCTTTCTCTCTCTCAATATATATATATATACACATCTATATGTAGATGTGTATATGTATATATATTTATAATGCATATATGTGTATATATATATATACATATATCATTATTCACAATTTCTGTATTTAAAAATTCTGCTTAGCCAAGCACAGTGGTGCATACCTCTAATCCCAGTATGGGAGACCGAGACAGGAGGATCATTGGTTTGAGGCCACCTTCAGCCACTTAGTGAGACACTGTTTCAAAATAAAAAAATAAGCCGGGTGTAGTGGCGCACACCTGAAATCCCAGCACTTGGGAGGCTGAGACAGGAGGATCACAGATTTGAAGCCAGTCTTAGCAACTAAGAGCGTTCCCTCAGCAACTTCGTGAGACCCTGTTTCAAAAAATAAAAAATAAAATAAAATAGAGTTGGGGGGTGTAGCTTGGAGGTAGAATACCTCTGGGTTTAACCTCTAGTACCAAAAAATAAATGAATAAATATAATTTTTAAAACAAGAAAATAAAAAGGGCTGGAGGTGTAGTTCCAAGGTAGACTGCTTGTGGGTTCAGTCCCCAGTACCAAAAAAAAAAAAAAAAGAAAGTTCTCCTGCTCACTAGAATGTATTTATAACCCCCAGCCCATACTCCGGGCATACAGACAGCATGAATACTCTGAGCTGGGATGCACACGCTCCCAGGGGAGGTCAGCGAGGCCTTCTTGTTTGCAGACTGTAAATAGTGTCCTTTTCATATTTAATTTAATGCCACATTTTTGCAATTTTATGCTATTCATTGGGGATTTTGTCATTTAAAATAGCCCCCCCACACACATAGTGCCTGAGCGCTGCTCATTGTTCCTAAGCACAAGAAGGCTGCGAGGTACCTGATGGAGAAAATACTGTGCTAGATGCGTGTTGCTCAGGCATGAATTATAGTGCTATTATTATTCATAAGTCAATATTTGCAAACCTACTATATATATATAACATCCATGATATTTCAACAGAAATACCCGCAGGACAAGGTTAGATATTGGTCAGTGACCTTCCATGAGAAACTGCCGGACTCTCATCTAAAGCAGCTGTATCGTTTCACATTCCTGCCAGCAACATGTGAAGGAATCCATTTCCCCACACCTGCACCAGCATTTGAGATTTTTTTTTAATTTTATTTTGGGCATTCTGATAGGTGCATAGCAATATCTCATTACTGGTTTCCCCTAATTGCCAATGATGTTCAGCACCTTTTTTTTTTTTTTTTTTTTGCAGTACTGGGGATTGAACCCAGGGGCATTCTACCTCCAAGCTACACCCCCAGCCCTATTTTTTATTCTTTATTTTGAAACAGGGTCTCACTAAGTTGCAGAGGGCCTCACTAAGTAGCTGGGGCTGGCCGCGAACCCGTGATCCTCCAGTCTCAGCCTCCCAAGTACTGGGATGACAAGCATGCGCCACCACGCCTGGCAGTTCAGCACCTTTCCATATGCTTATCCTTCCCTCTCTATATCCTCTCAGAGAAATGTCTCTTTATGTTCTGAAAATAAACAGAGAGCCATCAATCTAGGAAAGCAAAGGCTATTGATTCAGAGCTCGCTAGAGCGAGGGAGCCAAACACTGTCACCTGTATCATGGGGAGATTTTATAGTAGGAAGAAGGAAAGGCTCAGGTTGTCCGGATCGGAGGCTGTAGGCAGGTAACGAGCAGCAGAGCATCCTGAGATTGGCCGGGAGCGCACGGAGTGCTTTTCACTGCTTGGTCCTAAAGTAAGTGAGGACACAAACCAGGAAAGCTCCGGTGACTGATCAAGTCCTGGCCCTTCGGGGCACAGTGCTACAGAAGTGACTTTCACTTCCTGTGTGGTCACTAGAGACAGCAATTTGGCTTCCTCCAGTCTGACTTACGGCAGGAGGTGGCCCTGGGTTGCTTATTGACGGCTTCGGGGAAGAATGCTACAGGTTGTGGGCTCTATCCACTGGTGAATCCAGGTTCCCAGCGGCCTTTACTGGTTTCTTGATTGGATTGATTGCTTTTTCACTGTTGAGTTGCATCTAGTCTAGATGCAAGTGTTTTTTTTTGGTACTGGGGATTGAACCTAGGGACATTCTACTCCGAGCTATACCCGCGGCCCTATTTTTTCATAGTTTATTTTTGAAACAGCGTCTCACAAAGTTGCAGAGGGCCTCACTAAGTAGCTGAGGCTGGCCGCGAACCTGGATCCTCCGGTCTCACCCTCCCAAGTACTGGGATTACAAGCGTGCACCACCACGCCCGGCTTAGATGCAAGTGTTTTGTTAGACGTGTGTTTTTACAAATATTTCCCCCTAGTAGCTTATCTTTTAATCCTTTTCATGGGGTCTTTCCCAGAGTGAAATATTTTCATTTTTGCTGTGCAGTTGTTCTGAGGCTGGTAGAGGGCAGATTTTGACACCGAGTGGAGATGCTGACTATGCACTTGGATACACAAGCCGGGAGCTCAGGGAAAGGTGTCAGACGAGGTGACCATTCAGGGACCATCAGCATATGAACAGCTCACAGAAGCCAGGAGTCTGGTGAAGCCCCCAAGGGAGTGAGAGGGGTGAGAAGAGGACGGAGGACAGAGTCCAGGGATGGCACAAGGTTCATAGGTGGAGAAGCCACGAAGGAACCCGGAAGGGAAACAGAGGAGAAGCTGCCAGGGAGGTGGGTGGGAACCTGGGAGTGTGCAGGGTGCTGGGAGCAGAGGAGCGGGAGTTTCCAGAAGGAAGGAGTGATGGGTTGAGCAAAGGACATCTGAAGCTGATCACTGGATGGAACATAGTAGAGGGCACTGGGGGCTTTCATAAAGCAGTATGACCTGGCATGGGGGCACACGCCTGTCATCCCAGTACTCGGGAGGCTGAGCCAGGAGGATCACAGGTTCAAGGAGCCTCAGCAAGATAGAAAGACTCTCAGCAACCTGGTGAGACCCTGTTTCAAAATTTAAGAAGGGCTGGGGGTGGAGCTCAGAGGTAGAATGCCCCTGGGTTCAATCCCCAGTAAAACACACACACACACACACACACATACACACACACACACACACACACATACACACACACACACACACACACA
>PVJS01001426.1:0-98118 GCA_004027185.1 Glis glis | reverse complement strand
AAAGCACACGGACGCTCTCTTGCTCACCTGGATGGATGGACGCGCGCAGGGAGACTCGCTCTCCCCTTCTTAGATGACCCCCAACCTGTATCCCCGTCTTTCTTAGTTAACCCCCAACCTGTATCCCCACCTTTTTAAGTTAATTAAAACCTTTGCCTTTTTCTGATGGCACGTGTTGAAATTCTTATTCATCATGGAAGCCAGGACCCCTCAGAATTAGCTGTTTCCCCATGACAAGCCAATAGCAGTGTAGACAGATGGTCCTCAGCCCTAATTATAACACATTGAAGTTTAGATGCACTCTTGGGGTTAACATGCAGCCCTAGAAAAGGAGGATTTTATTCAGAGAAATGCTTGTGTGAAAGGAAACAGGGAGTTAAGGAAGGTTGGGCCATTCCTCAGACTGAGGTAGGATAGAAGAAACAAAAGAAATAGGTATAAAGG
Source organism: Glis glis (assembly GCA_004027185.1). Lineage (NCBI taxonomy): Eukaryota > Metazoa > Chordata > Mammalia > Rodentia > Gliridae > Glis > Glis glis. The sequence continues at coordinate 97,674 of PVJS01001426.1, read as the reverse complement.
AGATATAAAGGGAGAAAAAGGCAAATGTGACTTCAATATGGAAACCTATGGCAAAGTCCTCCAGTACTCTTACTCCTCAGCCAGGCCTGTTAGTCCCAAATCTCTGAGGAATTAATGAGTCTTTAATAATTATCCTGAGCACTGTTGCCTGTCTTGAAAGAAGTATCTATTGATTAAATAACAGAGACTACACATAAAAACAAGAAAGGTGGCCGGACACCATACTGGTAACTCACTGACAAAGTACCTTGAACTGTTAATTATCCAAGGTAGGAAGAGTTAAGCAGAAGAGATGTATGCTGGTCAGAAGACCAAGGTCACACAATAGAGCAGTCTCCTTGAGCGCTGTTAGCCATCTCACCTGTAAATGGTTTAAACAAAATGGTAGTCTCCTGGGGCACTGTGATCTGTCCCTGAATAGCCTAAACAAAATAGACACCTATTGAGAAGATAATAAAGCCTCATCAAGACCCTGCAGATGGCCAAAACACCCTGACTCATTGACGAAGTCATCTTCACATACCTCCTCCTACTTACCCCTCATGAAAGTCACCTATATAGAAGAACCATGAACACCCAAATGCATCTCTCACTCTAGAGATGGCCTGCATTCTTCCTTGAATGTGTATTTCTTACTTCCCTAAATAAATATCTACATCTCTGACTGACATGTGCTGAAATTCTTTTCTGTCCTGTAAGCCAAGGACCCTGCTGATCCTGAATTCCGCTCCCCTCTTTCCACAACTGGGAGCTTCTGTGGACCTTTAATGGAGTCAACCCTTCCCTCCCATGATAAGCGCAGGATGCTAACCTGATGCAGGTGAAGAGCCTGTTGGAATTGGGTCAGCCTTCCATTTCTGCTGCACCCAGCCACTGGTGGTGGTCTAAGCACAGGCAGCCCGGACTCAGCACCAGCACCGTGATGGACTCCAAAGCAAAACATCTGGGACTCTGGATGCCCCAGATGTTTCCTGGATGTCTGCAGCATGTATTTATATATGTATACATTGCAAAATGATTAAATCAATCTATTTAACATATTTATCACATCACATACCTTTTTTTTTTTTTTTTGCGGTACCGGGGATTGAACCCAGGAGCATTCTACCTCCAAGCTAGACCCCCGGCCCTATTTTTTATACTTTATTTTGAAACAGGGTCTCACGAAGTTGTGGAAGGCCTAAGTAGGTGAGCTGGCTGTGAACCTTGATTCTCCAGTCTCCGCCTCCCAAGTACTGGGATTACAAGTGTGTGCCACCATGCCTGGCCACATACCTATTTTTGTGGTGAGACGATTTTAGATCTTCTCTCTCAGCAATGTTCAAGCATATAATACATATTACCACAGTCTCCCATATTAGCCACATCAGATCCTCAAGGCTTATTCATCCTGTTTACTGAAACTTTGACTAACATCTTCCCGTTTCTCTCCAGCCCCAACACCCCCAGTCCCTGGCAACCACCATTCTACACTCTGCTTCTATGAGTTCAACTCTTTAATAAAAGTCCATTGATAAAGGAGATCATTGGGTATTTGTCTTTCTGTGTCTGGATTATTCCACTCAGCACAATGTCCTCTAGGTTCATTCATGTTGCCTCAAAGGGCAGGATTTCCTTCTTTTTAATAGATGAATAGTATTCAAGTGGGTGTGGGTGTGTGAATGCATGAGTGAGTGTGATTCATAGTTTCTTAGTCCATTCATCCACTGATGGACATTTAGGTTGATTTCATATCTTGGCTATTGTGAATAATGCTGCAATGGATGTGAAAGTGCAGATGTTTCTTCAACAAACTGATTCCATGTCCTTTGGATACATACCCACAAGTGGGATGGCTAGGTCATATGGTGGCTCTAGTTTTAGCTTTTCTGGAGGAGCCTATATACTGTTTTCCCTCACACATTTCTCCATAATGGCTATACCAACTTACATTCCTACCAACAATGTACAAGGGGTCCCATTTTCCTACATCCTCAACACTCAAGAAGTGTTACTGAGTGCCAAGGAGAAACCCACAAGGCTGTGTAATGAGCCAAAGGAATTGTTGAAACTTTTATTCTCTGAACATCAGGATCTATTTACTTTTACTTTAAGCATTACCCTTTTTTTTTTTTTTGATACTGGGGATTGAACCCAGGGAGATTCTACGACTGAGCTACATCCCCAGACCTTTTTACTTTTTATTTTGAAACAGGGTATCACTAAATTACTGAGTGCTGGCCTCGAGCCTGTGATCCTCCTGTCTCTGCCTCCCAAGTACTGGGCTTACAGGTGTGCACCACTGCACCCGGCTACTTTAAGCACTATTCTAATAGGCTTGGTTAGCTTGAGTATAAGCCAAAGCCAGGTTAAAAGTGGTGGATTAAAAAGAGATCAAAAGCTCATTAGTATTGTAACAACCAGAAAGCAGTGAAATGTTTGATAGCAGAAGAGTTAGAAAAATAATAAAGAGCAAACACAAGAACAAATGTATATATTTACAGTATTTTTAACATTAGGAAACTTAGCCCCAGAAACTTATAGAGGACATGGATGCCTCATGATATTGTATAAGATGTAAAAACTGATGTTCATAATAATGTCTTCAATACATCAAGAAAACTTTCTACCAGCACTTTGAGGAGGTAGGAAAGTATGAAATGCATTTTTAATTATTTCCATTCAGAATACTTAAAATCACAGATAACCTCCATACAAATAATAAATGCTCAGGGATTTTGGACAGCTGATAGTTTTATTGATTCAGCTAATTAAATAGATATATATATTTGTTTTCTGGTGCATAACTCCATATCATCTCTCAGTATCAGCTGGTAATGTTGAAGTCCCCACACTCTTGATGGTATATGTCTTCATGCTTAGTCACACATAGAATCTCCCAAGCGATCAGAATCTCTATGACAAATCATGAACACCGGTGGAACTGGCAAGCTGCTTGAATTAAGCTCCTGAGATGCGCCTGGCCATTCCTGTGATGGACACCGGAGGGCTCTCCCACCAGTGCACACATGCCCCAGGGTGTCTGCTGGACAATGTGCCCTGCCTCCCCGCCAGCAGGCTTCATTTTGACAGCAGACCCTGTTTCCAGCCAGGCCTCCTTTGCACATGCTCCTGCTCCTGCATGAACCACTGGCGTACACACTGCACTCACACGCAGTGGGCCGACAACAAAATCACTGGCATGGGATATTCATCAACCTGCGGAGAACGACTAGAGAACCTGCTGATAGCTCAGCTTAGCGTCTCTCAGAAGTACTGTGAAAGCCTGAGAAACTTCCCTCTGGGGCAACAGCCTTCCATTCTGCAACTGAGCAGCTTACAGCAGGCACAGTGAGACAGCAAACTGTGAGAGCTGAGAGAAATCAGACTGAGGAGTGACAGACAGGGACACGGGCAAATAGACAAGCGCCAACGGGCTTACTGTATCTGGAACATATGTCAAGGTTAAGAACAAAAGCAATATATGCCTCATTTTCTCACAGATTCCTAAGCTCCTTGGGGGCAAAGCTCCTCTTGCCTGCATTTATACTAAGTAAAATTTACAAGGAGATAAACAGTTCTGCTAAACAAGCAACACTGAACTCATATTTGAATACAAAGCACAAAAGACTGTGATGTCCTAAAAGAAATCTGTTGCCCATATTGATACAAGGATTAAGAGAGCTGCTAATTTCACACGGGTTTAATCTTCCCCAGTTCCTGGCTGTTAGCTCCTTTAAAGTCACCTGTTTTGGGGCTTTGAAAAAAGGATCAAAGATTTATGCTAAATTCCATACATCCTAATGGACAGCCAGTTGTTCTGAATTTTATTCAATTAATTATCTCTTCTTTCTCTTCTAATATCACTGGAATAGCCTTCTAAGGTCATCTATCTATCTAACCTTCTTTCCTTCCTTTATTTATTTATTTTTTTTTTTTGTGGTACTGGGGATTGAACCCAGGAGCATTCTACCCCTGAGCTATACTCCCAGCCCTATTTTTTTTTACTTTTATTTTGAAACAGGGTCTCGCTAGGTTGATAATAATCTCACTACTTCCTGAGCTTGTCCTTGAACCTGCGAACCTCCTGTCTCAGCCTTCAAAGTGCTGGGATTATAGGCATGTGCCACCATGCCCACCACACCTCTATCTTTCTATTAGTAGTATTTTCCCCTTCCTTTTATTCCAATCGACATCTGCACATTTTGAATTGTATAGATCCATAGGTAAAATAACGCACAGGGAAAGCAGGCAGAGCTCGAGCCTGACATTTCAGATTGTGACATTTTTTCATCTTATTTTTTCTACCACTTTTCCTCTTCTCATGTTTGTATTTTTTCAAGAAATGAAAGCAAATGTGTTGTAGTTCCTCAGGAATGAATAAATTCAAGACAATAGTTGAGTAACAATCTTTAGAAACTAAAATTTATCTAAATTGAGCACTAAATTGTTTTGATTTTCCCTAAACTAAATTGGTCAGATGTGGGAAAAAAGTAATCTAAAGCATTCTAACTTTTTATTTGAGTACAGACAACACGTTGGCTAATTTGTATTGATTTTTATCTGCCAATCTAGAGGCAATCACGATTTTAAAAGCCGATTCCTGTAATTTGCTTTTTTCTTATAAAATGTCACCAATGCATTAAATACTTTGAAAACAGTCTTTGTAAATCAATCTGCACTTATTAGATTTATTTAAACGATAGCATTAGAATTCCATGCCGAGATTTAATTTGGTTTTAAAATAACTCCCTACATGCAGAACATTTCCAAGGGTGGAGAGGCTAGTTCCCAATTATTTTCATGCCATCATTGCTAAATGTGTTTAAATGACTCGCTTACCTACAAGCTGTGGGGGTTGTCTTAAGACGTCTCTGTTCAGTGGGATGCTTGGATTTTACCTATGGCTAATTTATAGGGAGAAAAAAAAAGAGGAAAAATGCAGAATCACAGCCAAATATAAAGTGAAAGTTCTTACCTTGTTCATGTCAAAGGTGTTATAAACTTGATCAACATGTTGATTGGCCTTTTGATTCAGACCTTGAAGACCCAAAAGTGTCTTAAATTCATGCAGTGTTTGCAGGCCAGATGGATATTCCGTCATGAATGTTCTGTACCACACATAGGTCTCTTGTGCAGGAATTGCTGTCTCACTACCAGCTATAGATCTGCTGTTCCCCATCAGGAGAGGGTTTGCAGTCTATGGCCTTTTTCTCTGGTTGTTTTCACATAAGTTCTCTCTTGATTTAGTCCCTCACTCTTCACCACACCTGAGACTAACATATGCTCTTGGAAAGCTACCCTAAACCGCTTAGAGCTACAGGCTAAATAAGAACAGAAAGCCAGTGGGATTAACTAACTCATCTGTAGAGTTTTGAGACTGAGGTCGCTTACCACTAACTGATGGCATTGTGCTTACAGCCAGCCAGAGGTAATTTTCTATGAAGGTCAGAGGCACTAGTTTATCTTTTTTTTTTTTTTTTGTTTGCGGAACTGGGGATTAGATGCGGAGGCGTTCTACCTCCGCGCTACGCCCCCGGCCCTATTTTTTATACTTTATTTTGAAACCGGGTGTCACGAAGTTACAGAGGGCCTCACTAAGGATAGAGAGAGAGAGAGAGAGAGACAGAGACAGAGACAGAGAGAGAGCTGAGGCTGGCCACGAACCCGGATCCTCCGGTCTCCGCCTCCCAAAGTACTGGGATTACAAGCGTGCGCCACCACGCCCGGCCCGAGGCACTAGTTTAATGAGTGTAATCCATGTCATGTTATTGGCCCTACATTATGTCTACCTTATTGAGTGGCACCATGGTTCTAATGGAAGGAACTTTTCAGGTATAAAAAGGCAGATAGTCTTCCTATTTTACAGATGGGGAAACTGACACTGGAAAATCAAAGTAGTGATTCAATGAAGTTAGTAATTGGTGGAACAAAGTCTTCCTGGTTGCAAGTAAAGAAGCATGGGTTCTAGGTTTTGTTCTACCATTTATTAACTTCACTAAAACATTAAATTCTCAAGTCTCAGTCCCCTGTCTGTAAACAGTAATAAGGGTATCTGCCTGTTCACACCTGAATATTGCAAACATAAATTTATATGAAGATGTTTTTAATGTGGAAAATGATACACTTGAAGTTGTTAAATTAAAAGTCTATGTATAAGAGAAGAAAATGGCTAGAGATAGCCAGATACTTAGTGGTAATTAGAGTTGTAGATGTAATAGTAAAGTTTGGTCTGAAGATAATGGAACATACTGAACTATGTCTTCTAGCCCTCGTCTTCCTTTTTTCCCCTTTCTTTTCCTATCTCTGTTCCTGTCTTTCCTGTCTCTCATGGTTGTACCTATACATGCCCTCTGTCAGCTAGCTTTCACTCAAGTTCCCAAGTGAATCTTGTCCCAGCCAAGTTCCAATTGCAAACTGACTAGAGAACTGAGTCAATGAGCCTAAGAAGTGTATCCATGGTAACAGTAATGGAAACTAATCGCCCTGAGTAGTCCGCAACCATCTTGCTACCAACCATACTTAGGACCAGTTTCCCCAGAGAAAATGTAATTCTATTAATACTAAATTCTGGTCCCCTCTCCTAACCTTATCCCGTTCTTTCTCCAGTTCCTACTTTGACTTAGTTCATAGTTGCTGCTCTACCTCAGTCCTGACTACAAAATTCCAGGTGCCCCTAGAACAAAAGCCACTGGACCCTAAATGAACTGCCTTGACAGGGAACAGGGTGGTTAAGGTGAATATGATTAATATTGTTTCAAACACACCAATGTAGATGTCAGTAGAACATCTCTATTTCAGAATTAGAGTTAAATAATAGGTTTACCAGAAGGTCGTAGAAATTTGGAACTCATCCAGTTGAAAGCATTAGAGTAGATGAGATTTCTTATACAGAGTAAAAAGAAAGAAGGGGAGATAGTGGGGACTCTGCTCTTGGATAGTGCACTCAGGAACCATGAGGAATGTCCTGTCCGCATTCTCAGTGTCTGCCAGAGGGTGCTCAGAAGATTGCCTTCTCATCACCATTAACTTTTATTAATCACCAAACTTTACATTAAAGGGAAAATGGATACTGAGAATGGTAGAGGAAGGTAATAAATGTTTTCAAGAGGGCAAGAACATCCGTGTGGATGGAAAACTTTGGATGGATCAAGAATACAAGGACCTGAGATTCCGAAATTTTGTTTCTTTATATAAATTGTGCATAATAAAACCTATGTAATGATTATCTGCAGATACAGAAAAAAGTGTTAAACTATAATAAGAGGAATTTAAAATGCAATAAGGGCAGCATTTCAGATCAATGAGGAAAAGATTGATTATTCAATTAATAATTCTGGGACAATCCTGTGGCTATGTGGAAATATGCACGTGCACACACACACACACACACACACACACACACACACATTGGTATTTCTTTTTTTTTCTTGTTTCTCTAAAGACTCTCTTTATTAATAGGCCAGAGATAAAACACCATACTTTCTCATGTTTGTTATATTTTGATTACAACAGTAATCATGTTCACTGTAGAAACTTTACATATAGCAGATAAACAAAAGGAAGGAATCAAAATCCCCATAATCCTAACCCAGAAATAACTACAGTTACTGTTTTAGAGGAATTTATGATGCAGAGTCTACATGCACTTTTGTAAGCTTTTAATACACATGGCTAATTTACTCTTTGTAGAGACTAAACTATTTTATACTCCTTCGAGAGGTGCTGAAAATGATCTTCACTTATTCCAACACCATGTATAATCACTAATATTAATCCTAACAAAATGGGTAGAGGAAATGGGTCCATTATAGACATTCATTTCTTTGCATGCTAATTAAATTTAATATTTTTCATGAATTTATTGACCTTTTACATTTCCTTTGTAGGTTGTCTTTTCTTTTTCTTTCCTCATATTTTTCCGTGAGGGTATTTTTCCCCATTCCTTTCTTGAATTATTTTTGAGAACTGAATGGATATTAATAAACAGTTTCCCCAGTCAGTCGCTTGTCTTTGATAAGATTTCCTTTCAGTGTTACTCCCTGGAAGAGGGTCTAATAAACTAAGTGAAAGTCATGTCTGTGGTCCCCTCCTCCTCTCATTTCAAAAATATGGAAAGCTTCACAAATTTGCGTGTCATCCTTGAGCAAGGGCCATGCTAATCTTCTCTGTATCGTTCCAATTTTAGTATATGTGCTGCCGAAGCGAGCACACACACTGGTATTTCTAACTTACTTCTTATAAAAAATTTTAGGTGAATCAAAGGTTTAACAATATAATTATTAAAATTGTTATAAGAAAATAAAACAAAAAAACAAAATCAGCTTATAATTTTGGCATGGGAAAGTTCTCACTAAATGCGACCATAGAAGGCATAAATGAAAAAATATTAAACCCAATTTTTAAAATCCCATATGGTTCAAAACACCATAAAAACATTTAAAAACAAAATTATGAAAAATTATTTGTAATATATCACATAAAAAGATAAGATGAAAATGGTTCTTATAAATCAGTAAGAAATACACCTGCTACCAAATAGAAAAATGTACAAAGGCCAAATTTTAAAATTCAAATTCCATTTAAACACAAAAAGATGCTAAACTATACTCATAAGGAAGGTATATTAAAACTACAAGGATAAACCACTTTTGCTATTTGATCAGCAAGATAAAAGTTTGATAATTCACTGGGTAGGTGCAGGTGTAAGGAAACAGGCACTCGTATATTATGGTAGGGATGTATAGTAATAAAAATTTTATGAAATGATATTAGGTAAAATCTATTAATAATAGTACATATTCTTTGACCCAGCAATTTACCTTCGGAGATTTATTTAGCAGTGTTCTGGTCATCATTCCCATAACCATAATCTAAAGACCTGACCACATAGCTTAGAGGAAGGAAGATTTATTTTCTTACGGTTGCAAGTTCAGTCCATGTGAGACTAGAGACTGTGAATTTCAGGGCATGGCGGTGGGAGGTAGAGAAAGGGAGAGCATATGGGCTATGCTCCTCACATCATAGAGGCTGGAAGCAAGAGAGAGAGCAGGGGGAGGAGGAACCAAATATAATTCCCAAGGCCACACCCCCAGGGACCACCTCCAGCCACATCCTACCTACCAGGTACCACCCAGGTAAATCCATTACAATGGATTTATCCACTGCTTGGGTTACAACCCTCAAGACTTGATTTTATCAACTCCAAACTTAATGACCAACTTAATGACCTCTCCAAGGGTTCATTCTATATCTAACCCAAACACGCAGATATCATTTCACATGTGTGAAATTAACATATTTACAAGGATATTTACTATTATATGCATATGAATCCATAAAGACAAAAAAAATCTTAAAATGCCCATTGATAAGGGAATGGCTAAGTAAATTTTGGTATTTCCATAGAATAGATTAATAAGCTGCAGTGAAAAATGAGAGATTATTTCATTCTCTCTCAGTACATATATATTATTACATATTCTGACCCTGATATGAAATTATCTTGAAGATATTATGAGTGAAAAAAGCAACAGCATCTTCTGGATGCTACTAGATCTATATTTTCAGCTATATAATGATCAACATGGCTCTATATACATTAATTATTTAGTAATGGTTTCAGAAGTAATTGGTAAAACATACCAATGTAGAATTTCACTAAGGAAACTGGTGAAAAGCATGCTTCTTGGGAAGAGCAAGTGGCTAACGACACAAATGAAATGAAGACTTTTCACAATAACCCATTTCACACGTTCCAAATTTGTGCTATGAGCATGACACAAATTAAAATTATACAAGTTCACAAATGAATGTTAAGTGTTTTATTGTTTTTGTCCAAAGTTGCACACATTCTTAAGCAAATACTTAGCTATTATGGAAAATGTAAAAAAAATTATAAAAACTCAGTTCTTCCATAGGTGTTATAAATATTTATGCATTAAGAGAATTATTCTTTACTATAACTAAATAATACAATTATTATATAAACTCTATCTCAAAGTTTTTTGAGTGATTTCTATTTTCTGTTTGATTACTGGCTGCAACGGAGAAAGGGCATGACTCCTTTCTTTTTCAGCACGCATTTCAATAGGAGGTGATTCTTTAGTGCTTTGTGTATTGATTTTGAAACCCAGTGTTTTTGAATTTTTACAATTATTTAAGTAAAAGCAAAATTAAAGCTTAAGTGACATTTTCATTTTTCCTAGTAGTTCACATGGGAATTACAGAACTCTAAAAATTATTTCTGAGAGAAGAGGAAGAGTTAGGAAATAAGACTGGGGAATATATAAATTGTGAATCAGTCCCCATGTCTAAAGCATACAATACTTCTAGAGTTAAAGCAGGAAAATCTTTATAGTAACAACAAAAAGAGGAAAAATTTTTGAGAAGAATCTTGCAATTCTTTTTAGCATTTTTTAAAAGGGAACACCTTTTCTCACTTGTAGTTTTGAGAAGCTTTTTCATTGTTCTCTAGAGGGATAATATGCCCCACATCTACAGGCACTTTCTGGGAAAGGAGATTATCTTCTTTAAGCAAAGCTTCTAAATAAGCGTCAATCTGCTCCAGGTCACCTGCTGGACCACCCTGGAAGAGAGAAGCAACAGTCACACCAAGGGAAGAAGCCACATAGTGAACTCCTGTATTCTGGGCCACCTCCTGACAGTTTTCAAGATCCATGTAGCAACAAACCCCACCTTGTGTTTGAATAATGCTTTTAACCTTTCCAAATGTTTTCTCATTTAATTTCATTTTATGCTCACAGGTGGTTAGGAATTTGGATCATTTTTCTTCTTCAGTGGAGGTCAGTTCCACTGGTATTTTTTTCTCCTTTTTAAAAATTACTTGTCAAGCTGGGCGTGGTGGCACACGCTTGTAATCCCAGTATTTTGGGAGGCGGAGACCGGAGGATCCGGGTTCACGGCCAGCCTCAGCTCTCTCTCTCTCTCTCTCTCTCTCCCTGTCTCTCTCTCTCTCTCTCTCTCTACTTAGTGAGGCCCTCCGAAACTTCGTGAGACCGGGTTTCAAAATGAAGTATAAAAAGTAGGGCCGGGGGTGTAGCGCAGAGGTAGAACGCCCCTGGGTTCAATCCCCGGTACTGCAAAAAAAAAAAGAAAAATACTTGTCAAATTCCCACCCCCTCCCCCACAATGTCATCCTCCTCTGTTATAGGCTCTCATCTCCCATTTTAAAAACTTCATGAATCTTTAGCCTTGTCGGCAAACACAAGTGAGTAGGCAAATGTTGACTTGACTTGTGTTTCTCCTCTTTCCACTCTAGTGTCTTCTACAGCTCTTGGCGTGCTGCCCTGCTCCATCCCCATCTCCCCATCCTTCCTCTCACCCTCAGCTCCCTATTGAGGTCATGTCCTGCTCTCCTTCCCTGGGCTCCTTGATCCATGGACAGATCCAGATAGCATGCTCTCTCTTTTACTGGTCTAAGTCTTACCCCCTCAGGCCTAACCAAGGGGTCAGCTAGCTCTCCAGCTGAACAGATGGGTAAGAGAATGTGAGGATAGACCTTTCAAGGTAACTTTGGCTTCACTACGGTCCCCACTATGTGTCCAGAACCACCACCCAAATCTCCCCTCCCTTCTCTGGTTGCATTAAAAGTGCGCCAGCTTTATTCCTTCTGCCCTCGGTTAGCTCAGTCCTAACAAGGGTCCAGCTCTGTGACTGGGGTCCTACTCCTGCAGATGGGCTTCCATGATGTGGAATGGTATTAACCAGATTTCCAAATATCATGCCCCTGAAGAGTGCCCTGTGACCCTGCCTGACACTGATGGGTCTTAGCCTGTTAGGTGTAGTCTAATGTTTTGGCTATGATTCTCTGCCGGGAAGACTAAACTTTAGGACTAAACTCGTAGGACTTTGGGTTGACTTTATGCTCAGCTTCTTTGTGTATCTGTCCCATACTATCTGCTTTGCGTTCACCCCATCTCCATTCTCTGTTCTCTACTGCTGTTGCTCTGGCAATCAGAGACAGTAAAAATGGAAGCTTCAAGTGGGAGAATGAGAGTGCTATATCTGGGTCACAGCTCTTTGAGTATGTTTCCACTGATACTAAGTAGAAAGTTTCATATTCTGCTGGCTAAAGTCCTATATATTCCTACCCAACTTTGTGAATAAAGCAAATTAAATTAATATAATAGCTGGGCATGGTGGCACATGCTTGTAATCCTAGTACTTGGGAGGCTGAGACAGGAGGATTGCAGGTTCAAGGACAGCCTCAGCAAGTAGTGAGATTTGCATCAACCTAGCGAGACCCTGTTTCTAAATAAAAATAAAATAGGGCTGGGGATGTAGCTCAGAGGTAGAATGCCCCTGGGCTCAGTCCCCAGTGCCACAAAAAAAAAATTAATGAATTGATATAATTATCCTGGTTACTCTGAGAAAACCCAGGGGTTTGACAAAGATGGTAAATTATTTTTTAATTGAGTAAATTATTATGTTTTCTTTCTTTTCCTAGTCAAACTAGGTTTTCTATTATGGGAAACAATTTTTTATAGTCTTATTGGGAGAATGAATTTTTTTTGATTGTCAGAAAGTGGTATTCTATTTCTATGATAGAGTTTCTCTGATCTCTCTGGCATTTCTTGTTATTGAAACAATTGTTACTGAAACTCTACCCTGGGCCAAGTTCCACATCAGACCTTTTATGTGCAAAAAACATTTACACATGAATACATTTATGGCCCACGAGAACCAAAAGGAGCTCCAGTGAAATCCCACTCCAAGCCCAAAAATGAGCTTGAAGAACTGGCTGGAGCGGCATTGTTGACGAAAGCACAAATACAGTTGTCATAATGTGAAAACAATTACCATTAATCACCTCCTCTTACTTTAATAATGTAGGGTGTTAACTGTTGCCTAGATCACCGAGGAAGGGACTTCTCTTTTGTCAATATACCAACAACTAACCAGAAACATTTTCTGCATTTCATTTTGTGCTGAATATAAGAGAAATTCTAGATGAACCAAAAGATGCATATTTTTAAGGGAAAATAAACTCCCACCTTTTAATGGTCACAGGACTGAAATCCAGGCCTTCTGGCTTTAAAAGCCCATGCTCGTTACATTCTACGCTGATGTATGGTGAGTTTCCTTGTCCCTCCCTGGACCCCCTCATGGTTAAGGCCATCCCTAATTAGTCCTCTGGGATTTGTGTAGGGGACTCAGTTCCTACCCTCCCACCCTACATGGCCCAGGAGGACTCTGTCTCCTGTCCCAGCACTCAGGGCCTATATCTGTGGACAAAACACCATGTACTCCCTAAGCTTACTTTCTGGTTTGGATTTCTCAATTTATTTCTAGAATCTAGAGAAATACTTTTCAACCTTGGCTAATATATTTTAATTTTTGCTGCATTCAGCATTTCTATGTGCTGCCATAGAAGATGTGAGCCCTTCCTCATTCATTCAATCTATCAATGCTATGCACACTAAAATATACAAACAGACAGTAATTCCTACTTACATGATGCTTCCTGACCTCTCCAATCTCTCCTCTAAGATTACAAAGGTTTATTTTTATTTATGTATGCACATAAAAACGAAATTGAAATATCTTGCTTTCTCAAAAAGTTGGAAAATTTTTCCTACTAGAGACACACATGCTATGGAGGAGACACTAAAAGTGATCCCCTTCGACAGACAGCACAAGAAAAGATTCTGATGTTTTTTACAAGGAAAAAGAATAAAATTTTGTGTATGTGTATGTGTATGTGTGTGCTAGGGATTGAACCCAGGGGCATTCTACCTCCAGGCTACACCTACCCCCCCAACCTTTTTAAAACATATACTTTTATTGGTGCATTGTAGTCTCACATCATAATGTAGTTCATAGTGATAGTGAAGTACATGCACACAGCACTTGGTGAGCTTCCCCCTGGCTCCCTTCCCACTAATTCCCCTTCCCTATACATAATACTGAGATTGGCATTGATAATTTCATATATGAACATAACATCAATGGAAGGGCTTCATTAATTCTCCTTCTCCCCACCAGCACCTTCCTCTAGACCCCCTCCATCACTCCAATGAGGTTTTTCCTTCTTTATCTAAAATCCCTTTTGTATCCTGATTACTCCCTAGCTTTCACATATGAGAGAACACATATAAGCCTTCACTTTCTGTTACTGGTTAATCTCACTTAACATAATGTTCTCCAGGTCCATCCAGTTTCCTGCAAATGACATAATTTGGTTCTTTATTGCTGAGTAGAATTCCATTGTGTACACTCCTGCCCATTTTAAATTTTTATTTTGAAACAGGATCTGGCTAAGTTGCTGAGGGTCTCACTATATTGCTGAGGCTGCCCTTGAACCTGTGATCCTCCTGTCTCAGACTCTCAAGTGCTGGGATTACAGGCGGGTATAGTGCTACAAGCCTAAGAATAGGAAACTTTTAAAAGTTCTAATATATTCCTTCAAAGTTTATTTATTATTTCAATGTCCTTTTGGAAATAGCAAGGGCTGGGTTTGGTCACTTGCCCAAGGTCATTAAGCAAATGACCATGTTAGGAGGAGAATCTAGCCCAGGGCTCCTTCCACTGAGTATGTTCCTAACCTCACACAGTGTTTCACCACTCACCAGCTGAAGCTTCTGCAGCAGCACTGCCAGATTCACACGAAGGTTCTTCAGTTTATCCTCAGTAACTTTTCTTTTTTGTTCACATTGTCCCAGTGAGACTTCATTAAGTACTCCTCTTCTATTTGCATCAAAGATAATGGAATGCATTTTTTTCTTTATTTTTTTCTCATATTGGACCATGTAAAAATTCTGGATCTGGGAATGTTTTTTTAAACAGTCTTAGCATATTTAAAAAGTACTATTAGTCCCCCTAATATCATAAAGCAATTTCATATTCCAACTCTGCACACACATACCAACCGTCAAGTCTGTGTCTAAATACGGCAGGTGGTCCAAATTGTTGATACCCTTAAGGAACTTACTTTCCGATGGGAGAGGAAGACAGAGGAGAAAAATGTATACAATATTTCAGTAATTATCATATAAGAGAGGCATACCAAGGGAGACTGGAAGAACTTTGCTTTGGAATTCAAAACAAATTCAACCCCAGGAAGGTTGAATTTGTTTTCCACCAGTGATATCAAGTTATTCAAAGCACAAGGGGGCAGGCGGCTATGGCCCTCTCTCCATAGCACCAGTAACTCATAAGCTAAGACAGATGGCCAATCACTTGGGTGTCTTCAAGATGATGTGGTGGTATTTACGACTCAAGTCTGCAGTGTCTATAAAGTACAGAAGCTGCAGAATGAGGAACTCTGCTCTCTCACTCTCCTTGAGTTCTTGATCCTGAAGGAAAGTGTATGGACAGTTACCCATAGTCCCCTTGCTAATTCCAGGGTTTTAGTGTTTCCCAAGATTCTAAGTGGTGCTGGAGGACCCTCATGAAGAAGAAAGAGGCAAAGGAGAGGGTAAGTGCCTTCATTTTAGAATGACATTAATTGCTTGGCTCTACATTTGAGAGGATATTCTGAAAAAAGGATATACAGGGAAAATCCCATTTTGATAAACATTTTAATGTTTCTGAAATAAGAAGATTTCTGTGTTTTGATATGATTGGGTTGCAAGGAAGGTTGTAACATCTGTCCACTGGGCCTTCCCTGTCCCCCTTATCCACCTGTATCACACTCAGACCCTCCCTGCTAGCCACTCATTGCTTTCATTGGTTTCTCTTCTTTCTGTAGAGTTTTTTAAACAAACAAAACTTTACCTGTACTTCTATTTAATAAACACCCGCTACTTTGTAAATTTGAGGCATTAATTATAGGTGATAGAGACGTATAAGGTAGTCTTTGCCCTCGAGAACTTTCTAGTTGACAGGATACAATAATGCAAGTGTGCAAACAACGTGTCTTATGGGAGAGAGGGTGCTGTATCTTTAAGTAAGCCTCAGCTATTATTAGAGTTGACAGAAGGAGGAGGGGTCTCCATTAAGTCAAAGAGCATTAAAGTCCTGATTGACAGTACTTGACTTGGATTTATGTTAGCCACTTACCCTCTGATTATCTGCACTTTTCATTTACTACTAATGAAGAGGAGTATGTGGGAACAGGGATGAAAACAGTGCTTCATATGTGTGTGTGTGTGTTTGTGTGTGTGCATTTGTGTGTGTGTGCATGCATGTAACAGTATATTAAAGATGAGACCCTCAGTCTCCAAAGTACTGGGATTACAGGCATGCACCACCACACCATTCCCTAACTGAGAATCTTTTGTTAGAAAAAGCTGCAAGTTCCAGCCTGGCTTCTATTCAGGGCTTGGTTTTTTAAAACTTCAGGCAGGTCCCTTAACTGCCACTGCCCCCCTCCCTTGCCTTATCTCTAAATTAAGATAATCATATTAGGGATGCTTAAAAATAAATTATTAAAAAAAGATGAGCCTAATGCTGAGGTTTCTAGATTGCTTTATAAAGAAATATTAGATTTTTAGAGCATTAAACTTCCTGGAAGCTTGTGTGAAGCACCAAGAATTCGACTCTGAAATCCTGACCGGCCCCCACCTGCTCTGACCTTGCTTCCTGAATTCCAGGCCCACTTCTTCCAGGCACATGCCAACCTCATGCCTGCCTAGGCCCTCTGCTCCTAATGCTTTCTCAGTTTGGTAAGTTCAGCTCGAGATCTGCACAAAGCTCATCCCTTGCCAAAGGTCTGGGCTGAATCATCATTTCCTCAGATACTCTTTGAGCGCTGTGCCTGAAATCTCTCCCTTCCCCAACACACCATCACTGTCAATTCCCTGCCCTGTCAATTATTTAATGGCACACCCTGTCATATGTTTGTTTACATATGTTCATTTATTTACGTGTTTATCATCTATCATTGTGACTTGACATGATGTTTTATCTATGTGTGTGTGTTGCTATCTGTCTCTCCCTCTTTATGTGTAACCTCCATGTAAAAAGATTTGGTTGTGTTCCCCTCCACATTTCCAAGGCCTGGCACACAGCGCTAAATGGCGTATGAGATCTATAGATTTTGTACCATAAAATGGGGATATGCATGTATGTGTTTATACAGGCAGGCATTACAGCAGAAATAATCGGCTTTGATTTGACACACAAATATTAAGATCCAGATGTAGTCAAAGGTAGCTACTGAATGCCCCTAGGATACCATGTTTGATAAGACAGGATGACTAACTTCAAGGACTCTATAGTTGAGGAGAAAATGAAATACAAGAAACTGTTATATAGGGCAGACATTTTACTTAATGACAAGATAGAGTTTGATGGTTCTCTTATAACACAGAGAGGTCAAGATTAATCTCACATGGAGAGACTGAGAAAGCCATCATGTAGAAGATTGTAATGACCAAGTTCTATCTAGGGGGAAGGACTTCAAGAGTCCCACGATGGACTAGGAGAGCAGATAAATATGTTCCTGGGGAAAGGCTCAGAGGAAGGCCGGTGTACATAGCCTGGAGCAATACTGGAATATTCATACTGATTTTGGATGGAGAAAATGGCTTGTGAAAATAAAAGATGGTGGCTCAAGTCAGGTGGTACAAGGCCACCAACACTGTCATGAACCATCGACCATTATAATAGTACTTACAAAAACCCCTCATATAGTCAGGGTGAGGTGACTTACACAGAGTCCTCCTATGCTTTGATCTGGCTCTCTTAATTAAAAGTATATACTCTAAAGCAAGTCACATAGATTTGTTCTCCATGTGAATTTCAAGAAATGGTTTGTGTGGTTTTTATAGCCATTCACCTAAAGCTACAGTCATTTAGAAGTCCTTAAGACCACACAGTTTCATTGTCGGGGAAATCATGATTCCAGTTGGTATGTATCTCAGTTTCATCAGGATCTCCTGGTCTCTTGATTGTTCATCTTGCTTCAATTCTTTTCATTCAACTTTCCCTGAATATTGAGGAGAGTCTATTCATCATATGTGCTAATGCTGTTAACCTGAATAAACACTTATTAACTCTGATCTCCAAGACCTAACAACCTAGTTCTATTACTGATGGTGTAGACACTGGAAAAATATCATTTAGAAATGGATATGAAAGGGGACATGCAAGCTTTGAGAGGTATGACAATCTAATTCTTAGCAAATTTCAAAGTTTTATAGCGTAAGTATACAAAACACAGCCCTTCATCAGTGGATGCAGACCTGTGGGAAGATCTAGGTCTCCATAGCCCTTTACGATGACTGCTACAGACTTTCATTTGGGGTGATCAATTCTTTGTGGGGCACTAAACAAACCCACCTGCCACACTACACACATAAAACATTTCACGGTGAGCATCTCTACTATATACAACTCATGATGGAATCTCAAGGTCTCTAGTAACTTTAGAGCAATTCTTCTACACCAACAAGCTGAGAAGCTGTAATAGACCTACTTCAACGAATATGTGCAAACTTTATCACAAATATCACGCATTAAAGTCTGGATAAGAATAAGACGGAAAAAAGTGGTTTTAATGAAAAGAACTTTAAAATAGGACAAATATAGGTTGAAATCTCAAATCTGATCCTTACTTGAACCATGAAATTGGCATATTATTTTTCTGGATCTCCATTTCTTCATTGCTAAAATGTAGATAGTGGCCCCTACCTCCCAAAGTTGTGAGGGTTAAATGAAATGACCTAGTTTAGTGCCTGGCTCTAGTGATTTTCAATTATCAATATTAAAATAATATTAGTGCTAAAACAGGATCAAAACATATTACAAGTAAATTTTATCTTTTATTCTAAGTAAGAAATATTGACAAGATAGTCTTTAAACTGAAAATATTAGTTACTGGTTACAATAAACATCACTCAGAAAATAAGTAAATTCACTTTTCAGTTGAACAGTATTCAGAAACTAACTCTAATCCCCTTTCGTTTCTAGTTGCTTATCACAGCCCACTAGGCACTCAGTCAGAAACATCAGAGGCAAACATATCAACAAGGATCGTTAAATTTGGGCACACTCCAAAATTTGAATATTTTATTATTTTATTTGTAAGGTTTGTAATTTTTATTATTTGATTTTTTATTTGATCTGGTTTAGGTTCTAGTTTTCATTTCAAGTTTGCCTAGTTATATGTCTTTTAGAAGTTCACAATTCTTTTTCACTTACAATACAAGAATATTCAAATGTACACCATTACCTCCAAAAGAGATGAGGCAGTAGCGCTGCTTACAGGTGTACTTTGCACAACTCCAGAGGTGCTGTTCACCTCTTAGTCTTTGCAGATTTTCATGCTATTACGCTAGTTTTCTGAAGACTTCCATAAGCATGACCACATGGAAGAAGATGCTAGTGTATGTGCTGGTGATGGAGCTGGTGTACAGGTGTGAGAAAACACAGGTAAAGTGTCCAAGAAGACCTAAAACCTCAATATTAATCCTGGGACATGAAAAGTCCTAGGCTGTTGTGGCATCTAGATTTCTAAATGAGATGGTCATCTTTGCTCCAACATTAATCTCCCCCTCCACCCGTTGGCTTGGCTAAGTTCATATCTTAGAGTTCCCATTTCCCGGAATGTGAAATAAAGGAATTGAGGGCGTATGATCTTTTGAGCTATTTCTGTTGTAGAACTCAAAGACACCATAGACTCTTTTTTTCCCCAGGATGTTTTTCAAAACTAGATACATGGCATTATTTGACAACTGTTAAAAAATGTGCACAAAGAGAAAGATTGTAATAAAGTACACAAAAATATTAATATCAATAAACTTGAATGGTTTGAGACAATGGATGAATTTCTTTACATTTCCTTTTTATATTAGTATTAATTACCTTTATAACTACTTTTACAATGAAAAAATCATAAACTTAAAAACTGTTAATAAAATACTAAGAAAAAACCCAGAGATATCAAATTGTCTGAAATAATTTAAAATTTTAATCTATAATTTCTGCTGTAGTATAGAGTTTCAATGATTCAGTAAATGTATTTTTAAAGACTGTGAATGTCCTGCTTCTTGTTCAAAATAGTCCTACTACAAGACAAGAATGTCCACTATCACCACTCCTTTTCAATATAGTACTAGAAACTCTAGCCAGAGCAATAAGGCAAGAGAAGGAAATCAAAGTAGTGCAAATAGGAAAAGAAGAAATGAAACTATCTCTATTTGTAGATAACATGATATTATACTTAGAAGACCCAATAAACTCAACAAAAAGCCTCATAGATCTGATCAACAAATTCATCAAAGTGTCTGAATACAAAATCAATCTTAAAAAATCAGAAGCTTTTCTATATGCCAACCATAAATCCACTGAAAAAGAAATCCAGAAAACATTTCCACTCACAATATCCTCCCCCAAATAAAATACTTAGGAATAAACCTAACCAAGGATGTAAAAGAACTCTACAAGGAAAATTATAAAACATTGAAAAAAGAAATTGAAGAATATCTTAGAAGATGGAAAGCCCTCTCATGCTGTTGGATAGGCAGAATAAATATCATCAAAATGGCCATTCTTCCAAAAATGATCGAAAGATTCAATGCAATACCCATTCAATTACCAAGGTCATTCTTCATAGACATAGAAAAATAAGTCCTTAAATTCATTTGGAACAACGAAAACCCCAGAATAGCCAAAGTAGTTCTCAACAACAAGAACCATGCAGAAGGCATCACAATACCTGACTTCAAACTATACTACAGAGGCATAGCAATAAAAACAGCATGGTATTAGAACAAAAGCAGACACACAGACCAATGGAGCAGAATAGAAGACTCAGAAACAAATCTGCACACTTACAGCCAATTGATTTTTGACAAAGGAGCCAAAAACATACATTGGAAAAAATCCTCTTCAACAAATGGTGTTGGCAAAACTTTTTAACTCCATGAAGAAAAATGGAAATAAACCCCACTTTCTCACCCTGCACAAGAGTCAATTCAAGATTGATCAAAGACCTGGAAATTAGACCAGAGACCTTGCAGCTACTTGAAGAGGTCCAACTCTTCAAAACATAGGCACAGGCAAAAACTTCCTCAACAAGACCCTAAAGGCACAAGAAGTTAAAAAGAGGATCACCACGTGGGATTGCATTAAACTGAAGAGCTTCTGCGCAGCAAAGGAAACTATCAAGAACCTCAACAGAGAGTCAACAGAATGGGAGAAGATTTTTGCCAGCTACTCCTCTGATAGAGGACTAATATCTAGAATATACAGAGAACTCAAGAAACTCACCGCTAAAAAAAAAAAAAAAAAACACAAACAACCCAATTAAAAGAATGGGCAAGTGCACTAAATAGGAACTTCACAAAAGAAGAAATACAAATGGCCAATAAATGTATGAAAAAATGTTCAATATCATTAGCAATCAGAGAGTTGCAAATCAAAACTACTCTGAGATTTCACCAAACTCCAATTAGAATGGCTATCATTAAAAACACAAGCAACAACAAATGCTGGCAAGGATGTGGAGAAGTAGGAACCCTAATACACTGTTGGTGGGATTGCGAATTAGTGCAACCACTTTGGAAAACAGTGTGGAGGATCCTCAGAAGACTGGGAATGAACCTACCTTATGACCCAGCAATACCACTTCTAGGAATCTACCCAAAAGAATGGAAACCAAACTACCAGACTAACCCATGCGTATCTATGTTTTTAGCTGCACAATTCACAATTGCCAAACTATGGAACCAGCCAAGATGTCCATCACCAGATGAATGGATTACAAAACTATGGGACATGTACACAATGGAATTTTATGCAACCATAAAGAAGAACAAAATTATATCATTTGCAGGGAAATGGATGGAATTAGAGAACATTATGCTTGGTGAGATTAGTCAGTCACAAAGAGTGAAAAGATGGAGGTTCTCCCTAATATGTGGAAGCTAGGGAGAATAGGGCATAGGAGGGAGTTCAGACAAAGACAGAGAAAACCTTTGATGAGTAAAGAAGGCGACCTAACTGAGAGAGATGGGAGGGGGCGAGAGGGAAACACCCTAATGCTCAGGATGTACATACACAAATTTATCAAAGTCAACTACTATGCTGAGCACGAGAAGGAGTGAAGGGGGAGGGAATGGAGGTGGGAATTGGGGGAGGGCTAATTGACTGATGTGTGCGTATATACTTCTACTACCCTAAAACCCATCAAGATGTATGATTACAATGCACCAACAATAAAATAAATAAATAAATAAATAAATAAATAAATAAATAAAATAGTCCTACTTTTCATAAACGTTATGTTATGGAAACATTTGCATTTTAAAATTCAAAAAGATGCTGCTTTATGACATATTATATACTTCACATTCATCTAAGTCTCGATAAGTAAATGCAAATTTGATTTTCTTCCAAACCTAACATTTGAAAATTTACATTATTTCTCCTTTGAAACACAGGGTCATTTGGAATAAAAATGGCTACATTGAAAGAACGCTTACCTGGTTGAAACACATTTTCAGCTTTTTGTTTGTCTGCTCTGGGCATTGCTCCAGCTATTTTCATAAATGATAATAGAACAGGATATTAACTTCTGAGAAAGAGCTGTCTGTAACAGAGCTGTAACATGCAAGTATCTAGCATAAAAAAGCCTGGAACTGGCCAATATTGGTACTATGGGTCTTTTAAGCCTAGGTCCAATTAAATTAATTAACTAAATTATACCTCATTTCATTCCAAAAAGATAGTTTACATAAATAAATACAGCATGGTTAAAAAGGGTGTGATAAAAAATATCAAGATGAAGGAAAATGAAATGAAATGGTGTTTAACAGAGAAAAGAGAGTGGTCCAAGAAGGAGCACTTGGACTTGACAGCATTCAGAAACCAAGTAAAAAAGGAGTTGCCATAAAGACGGGAGTGGGGGGGCAGGTAAGCAAGAAAATGAGAGTATGCTGTCAGAAAGATACACAAAGAAAGTGCCTCAAGAGCCAGACGTGGTGGTACAGGTTTGTAATCCCAGTACTTGGGAAGCTGAGACAGGAGGACCCGGGTTTGAGGCTAGCCTCAGCAACTTGTGAAGCCTTCTGTAACTTAGTGAGACCCTGTTTCAAAATAAAGAAAAAATAGAGCTGGGGGTATAGCTCGGCGGTAGAATGCCCCTGGGTTCAATTCCCAGTACCACCAAAAAAAAAACAAAAAAACAAAAACAGTGCTTCAAGAAGAAGAAGGCGGGCATTGGGTAGGGAGCTTCTTGGAAGTCAGGTGTGATGAGTGACTACGGATTGGGCAGCACAGAGATTGCTACTATGTCCTATTTCTTCTGATCTTTGCAATTGACTGTTCTCAGCCTGCTGTACCCTCTCCACCTCTCCACTTCATTTTCTCCATGTGATTTCAGTGGCACCTTCACTTCTGAGTCACCGGCTGGTATACAGATCCCGATCTTCACTCACTTAAGCCATTCTCGGTCCTCTTTCTGGTAAAACTTTACTGTTTTCTTCATTGAGTGTTAAACTCAAACTATTCCGTCATTCCCTCAGAGTTCCAAACTAGCCAGCTTACCTCAGAACTTGCTCCAAGTTCTTCAGATGTGCAGTCAAGTTCTGATGGTAGCTGATACTCAGGAAAAAAATAGAGAAGGATCTCCCTAGGAATATAAGCACAACAGAAACAGGAATATACAGAGACAAGAAATGCAGAGCTCGCCTGTCAGAACTGGGTTTGTCTCCTGGGTATTAAATATCTGGCAAAGATGAACATTAATTCCTCCCCTATATTTTGTTTTTTACCACTGGCATCAAAGTGTTCTTCAAGAAGCATGGACTGGGAGAGGGACCTGGGTGTGGCTATAAAAGGGCAACAGGAGGGACCTTGCAGTGATGAAAATGTTGTAATTCTTCACTGTGTCACATCAACATCTTGATACTATTCTATTATTTTGCAAGATGATGCTATTGGGGGAAGCTGAGTAAAGAACACAGTTTGATTTCTGCATTATTTCTTAAAACTTCATGCAAATTTATACTTATTTCATCCAGGTGGGGTGATGCACATCTGTAATTCCAGTACTTGGGAGGCTGAGACAGGAGGATCACAGGTTCTAGGCCAGCCTCAGCAACTTAGCGAGACCCTGTTTCAAAATTTAAAAAGGGAGGGGACGGGGGTATAGCTCAAAGGCAGAATGCCACTGAGTTTCAATCCCCAGTACCAACCAACCAACCAGCCAACCAGCCAACCAACAATTTATACTTATTTCAAAATTTTAAAAAATATTAAAAGAAAGGGAAATGCATAATGCCTAGCAACCCATCACCAATCAGTCCAGGAAAGCCCTGCACCTGCTTGAGCATTGTTTTCTGCAGAGGACTCAGCATTGCAAACTTCTTGGAGGAAAACAGGCAACTGCCTAACTCTCCAGAGCATTTCCTCTCATTAGGGCCTCCAGGGCTATGCTTGGAAACCATATATGGATGCTGCTCTTCTCAAACAGTGGTGGCCAGTGCTCTCAGGGGGCTTCATTTTGCCAAAAGGCAGCAGCACCCACACTGAGTGTGACATTAATTGCTTACGTAGCACATATTTCAGTCATGGGAGAATATGAAATCTGGAAATTTATAACCATCACACTTTAAAAGTGAAGTGGTTTCATGTTGATGTGCTCCAAGATCCTCATGCTTATTATCAAAGATTTACAAAATCTTTTCTGTTGTAAAATAATATGGTATGCCAAATTTTATAAAACAGCTCTTTCTTCTAACATTTACATTCCCGGTATTTTAAGTGTATTTGTGTTAATATTCATTTATGGTTCCAAGAAGATTTAAACCAGAAAGTTTCAGCATTGCCCAAACATCAAACCACACACACACACACACACACACACACACACCACACACACACACACACCACACACACACACACACACACACACACCCCTAAGAATTATTTGCCTGGCTAGTATGAAGATGAACGTGGTTGGAGTGAGATGAAAATGGGCTTCCAGGTATCTGAGATGAGAAGAGATCAGCTGGTGTAGAAAGAAAGCTGCAAGTGGAGTCCCTGGGAGAGGGGCCGTGCGTCCACCTAGTCCTAGTTGGTGGAGCCAGAGTGTGAGAAGTCTTCTAGACAAGCCACTCCTGCTTCTTCCCAGGTCCAGCCTCCTTTCTCACCACAGGGTTGAAACCACTTCCAAACGTTGGTCCTTTCTACGGTGAGTATACATTCTTTTGTGTTCAGATTTAGAGCAAATAAGCAACTGCCTGAGAATTACTCTTAGGTTAAACCAGTAAGTGGTGCTGGTATTTTCTGGGGAGTGAGAGAGGGTGTAGGGGTGGGTTGAGGAGAGAGAGGTTTCTGGATGGGTTTTGGATTATTCTAAACTTGTGGTATCTCTACTTCAAAATCTATACTAAACATCACCTATGTAGTCAAAAGAATGTGTGTCACACATTTCTATAAATGGATAGGTGATCATATGAGTTAGGAGGACCCCTAACTCATGTTTGGGGAGCCCTAAAAGAAGAGCAAGAGTTAGACAAATGCAGGGGTGGGACATATGAAGTATTCCAGGCCCCCAGCACCATGCATTGGAGAACTGAATATTTTACTGTGGTAAAATATCTGAGTCCCTGGATCAGATCCAACTTCCCTTCATAAGGTTCTAGAAATGTGCCAACCACGGCTATGTGTTTTGTGTACAAAATTTAATATAATATTTATGGAAACCCTTTGGTTGAGTAGTGATTCCTATTCTGAGCCTCTGTTTTCCCGGCTATTAAGGACACACCCCACAATTAGGCCCAAGCAAATTCCCTATATCATCCTCTGTGTCTTTCTCTCTGCAGGCTCCCCAGTATTTAGCCATTTACTTCCTTCTAAATAGAATTGCCACAAAATGACTTCTTCCTTGGGGATTCTGTCCCACAAGACTGACTAGATTGAAAGACTGGCTATCAAGCACCTTGCAATTTTAAACACAAACACACAGAGTTTTTCCTTTTTCTGCCAAATTAATTCAGAAAATCACCAAAAATGAAAAATGTTTAGGAGTTCTTTAAAAATCCCTTCAGTTCCTGGCTTGAGTCCCTTTCTTCTATGGTATTCTTTGATGATGCTTTCTTTTGTTCTAGAGGGTACATCTTAACCCCTCTCTACCATCAATGCTTCAGGCTTCTCTTAGGACAGACACAGGATCCTGTAATCTATAAAGAGCCCTTCAAGGAGGTGAGCCGGGAGGCATGCAGTGCAAAATTACAAGAATAACCCGGTGTTCACTCTCTAGTATACATCGAATTGACTAGATGCTGTGCATTTTGAGGGACTCCTGAACCAAGTTCTCATCCCACCTAGAAATAGCCCTTCCCCTGGAGCATTTACTCACAACTTTTCACCCAGTATGATAATAAAATCAGGAATTGATCCTTGTTTAACACTGTCTCTTGTCTCAAGAGTTCAAGAATTAAATATCCTGCAGATCCCTTCCAGAGCTATTACTTGCTCCCAGGACCTTGGCTATGCTACTCATCTCACTCAAAGTTCTGTAGAATCTGAATTCATAGATGCAAGTTTGAGTTGGCTGTTTTTACAGGATTCAAGTAGGTGAGTCAACATAAGAAATCAGTACTGCCACTGGCCAAGGTTTGAAAAGTTCCAGCTAAAGGCCATTTGTCTTTCACTCCATAGTCATATTCCCTTCTCAACAGAGTGTTTTCTTAGTGAAAACCCTAAGAAGAATATCAGACTTGCACTAATAGGACATAACATGTGGACCAGATATAAAACAGTACAGTACAGAAAACTACAAAACCAATACCCAGCAAAGACACAACAAGAAATCGGTCTTCACTGTGAAATGTGAGAAAACATATCACGTGCTCCTGAAGGAGAAAAAGAAATCTGGTAAAATGAGGAGCTCATTTTGTTCCAGTTAAAGCTTTGTGTCCCATATAACTTTTTTCCTGTGGAATGTTTTTAATAAAATAATTACCACAGAAAATTTAAGTTCGTACAGAACAGTGCTGATATGTTAACACATTTGACTTTCAGAGGCTTGAGTTGATAGATGTATGATGATTCTAAGCACTAAAGAGGTGCTTGGATGTTCATCAGGGACATGGTTTCAGAGAAATTAGGAAAATTTCTGGGAAATCTTAATGTCCTATTGATGCCTAATGATAGAAGTGAATGCTTTTTAAAGTCTCAGTACATTCAATCAAATTATCCCCTTTTTGATCACATGCAACCCATTAAAATTAATAGAAATGTTACACTTATATGAAGAATAAAAATTAGCCAAGTGAAACAAGAAAAAAAATGAATTTGAAAAGGAAGGTTTATCCAAATAGAGAAGTAAGTTTGCATCCAAACTTTGCTGCAGCACACCCATGTTTCTCCAGGTCTCACACTGTGGACAGTACAGAAAGATGTCTATCTGCCTACATACGGTTAAGAGCATGGGATTCCAAATCAGGGACCCTATGGTTAAACCCCAGCCCTGTCCTTAGTAGCCATGGAATTGTTCATGTGACTTCCAATGTGTTGCTTATTTCCGTAGGCTTTAGTGTCCTCATCCATGTGTGTATGTGTGTGTGTGTGTGTATAGCCAACCTCATAAAACCTCACTGTCAAAGTAGGGAATTAATTCATAAAATACTTGAGTGAATGTCTAAAATAAAATAAAGGCTCAAAAATGATAGTTATTATTGTTGTTAAGAACACCTGGTTTACTTAAGCCTGTTTTACTTCTAGTAATGGCCAATCATTGGATATAGGCTTATATCCTTACATTTTAAATGATAATCACACATTTATTCAGATATATATAGGTTCTCTCTCTCTCTCAACTTGTTGCATACCGCCATGCCTTGAACAATCATTAAGGAGATTCCAATTATTAAGGGAGTCTACTGAGGGACACAGCAGCATGGACTGACATTCCTCCGGATCATCTGGCAAGTGGTCTTTTTCAATCTCATAACATCTGTACAATGCTGAGGTCTGCCCGACGTCTGTCTCATTTCCATGCTGGTGTAAGCTGGCCAACCCAGCAACTCTTGTGGTCAGAACTTGCTGGTCAGGAATGTAGCACTCTGGCTCCATTACTCCATCAACAACTTGTGTTATCACTTACAACTAAGAGTGCTTCCTTTCTCCTGGGCCAGGGCTGGTGCCAGGCATGAGTCCTAAAGGACAGCAGGTGGGCCCTACATGCCCTGGATGCTGCCACGGAGAATCCCATAAAGCCCCTGGCAGCTGCAGAACTGAGTTAGCAACTCAGTAGTTAGCAGTCTCCTTTCACAAACACGACCAAATCCTGGGCCTTAGTAGAGACTGCAGCCCCTTATATACATGCACGACCTCCACCTTTCTTTGTCTTCCTACCTCCTTCTACTCTTTGAGAACTCTCATCTTCAGAAGTGCTCCTCTATATACAGACTTCTTGGGCTTGGTCATAAAGGTCCCTCCTGTCAGTCATCTCTAATTGGAAAAACCCTGGCTTTCCTCCCTCCCTGCTTCTATCCTTTGAGAACTGAGATCCAAATATCTAAATTTCTCAAATACTCATGCCTACAAAGGTTAACATTTTACATGGAACAAAAAAGGTAAAACTCAGCTTCCCTCAGTAAGCCTAGTATCTAAATTACAAAAATAGACTTTTTAAAGACTAAACAAATGTTATGAGAGTTTTTTGTGAGGGGGAAAAATAACAAGCCAATTCAGTAAGAATTTTTTATTACATTCAAAGAGGACTAACATCCACCACCTTGCTGGGCCATATGACAAGAGGCAGGTGGTGACTGATTCTATTTCAAGGGGCAGTTAACCTGTGTTATATCTAATTCAGTGCAGTTAGGAAATAAGTCATAGAATCATTCCATCGAATAAATTCAATAACATTACTACTTAATTGGGGGGAAAAAAGAAAAACTGAAGTTGTCACTGCTTAGAAAGTTCAACAAAGCATGTGGAAAATATGGGTAAATAAGTTTACCTTAAATTAGACATCAGCTTTCTCACTGTTTCCTTCACCAATGTGCTTTGAGACGATGTCATCAACGAAGAAGCAACTTTACAGTCACCACTCACAGAAACTCTGGCTTCACCTCCAGAATGCGGACTTGCATCTTCCATTGGCACACAGGACAAACTGAGGCATATAATTTCAAAGTAGGAACCACATTATATATTAATAATCACTTCAGAAACATTAACATACAACAAATGAAACATCAATACACAACAAATGAAAGCAAGGGCATAAATTGATGCTAAAACTGCCATGTATGTAACTGTTACGTAAAATAAATTCTTAATTAGAATAATCACCATTTATACCTGTCATATATTGCTTCAGGGTTTTGGGGTAGCCACAATTAAACAGAATTGGTGGTAATTTATTCTTAACAAGACTAGTTATATAGCACTTGTCCCTTTTTTATGGGAGGAAACTTAAGTTCAATTTTAGACTGGGAGAAATGCAGAGACACAAAACAAAAAAATAACAAGCAAATCCTCATCTTCAGGAGCACTCCTCTGTATACAGACTTCTTGGGCTTGGTCAAAAGAGGAACAGAGGCAGTTAAGAGAAATATTTAGTGAGGCTCTGGAGGAAGAGTGTTCTAGGTGAAGTGTAATGATCCTGGGTAGAAAGCTGGAGGGCTGTTCAAGAAGAATAAGAAACTCAGAGCTGTCAGGTGGAGTGAACAGGAAGGAGAGGGAGGAAGCTGAGGTAAGAGGATTGGTGGTTTGTGGCATTGGGAGGAAAATGAGTTTCTTCTAAGCAGAACGGGTGCCGCCCTGGGAAGGGTTCATGCATGAGAGCAGGGTAATGAGATATAAGTGCTAAAAGGATACCTGGTTGCAGCATGGAGAATAAGTCATCATGAAGATGCATAGAACAGTATAGTGTGTTATGAGACCAAAGCTTTCAGGATGGTGGGAACAGAAAAATTCAGGAGACTGAGGGTAGCAACACATGGAACGTGATGATGGATAGAGGTCAGATCATGCAGGGTTTTATTTGTCAAGTAATAAAGATTTTTGTAATCCTCTCCTGCTCTAATTAAGATCACAGCTCTAGAGTTTTATATGTTTATACTGGGAGGGCCTTTTAAAAATGAGACAAGAGTTTATATCAAATGGAATGTGCTTCTACTGTCAACAGTTCCTTGGCAGTAATTATACTGTCTAATTTCCTGCTGATTTTTTTAAGATTAAGAACATTATATAAACCAATTCTTAATTGTTTGTTAAAGAATATGAGCACAATGTCTGAATGCTAATTAATTATAACCTCCTTTATGCTGAAATTATTATTAAGATAAGCTTTTTAAAGCTATATTAAGTATACTGGAAATTCATGCTGATATTGGGAGTAGAGGGTAAAATGCACTACACCAGAACACAGGGGATTCCTCTCTGAACCTCAGTTTCTTCTTCTCTCAAATGATACTAGGTCCTACCTCAGAGAGTTATGCTGAGGATTAAATAGACGTACATAAAAATTATGTGTAAGTACTTGGCATATAGTACCTAAACTATTATCATCCTTCCCATTAGTGATGCATTTGATAGATTTCTTCCATTAATATTGTTTTAGTTGAAGCCGGGCGTGGTGGCGCACGCTTGTAATCCCAGTACTTTGGGAGGCGGAGACCGGAGGATCCGGGTTTGTGGCCAGCCTCAACTCTCTCTCTCTCTCCCTGTCTCTCTCTCTCTCTCTCTCTCTCTCTCTCTCCTTAGTGAGGCCCTCCGCAACTTCGTGAGACCCGGTTTCAAAATAAAGTATAAAAAATAGGGCCGGGGGCGTAGCGCGGAGGTAGAACGCCTCTGCGTTCAATCCCTGGTACCGCAAAAAAAAAAAAAAAAAAAATATTGTTTTAGTTGAAGTATAGTTCTAGCATTTTCAACGTATTTTGTGAATCAGTGCTAAAAAAAGCACAACTCCATAAATATCTAAAAGTAATATGTGAAAATAATACACACCCAATTATGTTTTAATGTCTGAAAGGATCTTAAATTTTAATAAATAACTCTAGATTAAAGCATTGTTCATGAAAAGGCCAGCAATAGTACTGGTATGTGTGAGGAGGAAATCATATCATCTATTCAATCAACAAACATTGAGTGCTAACTATTAGGTGCCATTCTGGTAGTCAAGGGCACAAGAGTGAATAAGACAGACCCTGTTTTCATGGCATGAGTTAGCTTCTAGTGGAAAATAGAGAAAACAAGCAAGCTAGAATGAAGAGTGGTAAGAAAGAAAAAAAATTGATGAGTAAGAGAGATAATTTAAAACAGC
Source organism: Glis glis (assembly GCA_004027185.1). Lineage (NCBI taxonomy): Eukaryota > Metazoa > Chordata > Mammalia > Rodentia > Gliridae > Glis > Glis glis. The sequence goes on along the minus strand of PVJS01001426.1, from coordinate 66,503 downwards.
AATAAGTGCTTTGAAAAATACAGCACAGGCTGATTTCACAGTGAGAGGGACTTGTCACTGTGGGCAGGCTATTTTAGATGGAGTTGCCAGGAAGCCCTCCCAGAGATTTCGAGTTATGAAGGAGATGAGATAGGGCCCCTGACTTTAAGGAGCTTATATGCAATGCAAAGACAGATACTCAACCAGACAAGTCCATCTGGCTGTGAATTGATGCTAACCGCTGTGTGTCAAAACATAGCTGGCATTTAACAAATAATTACGGAAGTTGAAGGAATGATGGTGCAGCCCCATCACTGCAGCGGTGGCTCTGTGAGTACCTGAGTCCACCTGGGAGAGTTGGGGGTTCCAAAGAAGAGAAAGCTTGAGCTGAAACTCAACAGAAGGGATATGGTGACTGACACACTGCAGAGACTTTCAAGTAAAGGAAGTGGTGTAGACAAAGATGGAAGGATGTGATGAAACTGAGTAACACGGAATGTGTGGGAAGCACAGTGGGGACTCAAGGAGACGGGAGTGAAGGGGATGTGCTCCATGCCAAAGACTTTGTGCTTTGCCTTGAAAGGATGGGGCTCTGGATGGCTTTTTGCTTTGCCTTGAAAGGATGGGGCTTTGGATGGCTTTTGAGTAGAAGAGTAAAGTTGGATTTGGGTGTTGGAGTAACTAACCACTCTGTCAGCAAGTGCAGGAAAATCAAAGTTCCTCTGTTTCTTCTTGCCCTTAATTCAATGTGCTGTATGTAAAGAACACTGGATTTGGATTCGGAGAAACTGAATCTGGATGCCTGGAAAGCAGCTCAGATACATTTGCAGTAGAGGGTAAGAGTTTGTTTCCTTGTAAACATTCTTTTTAAATTCTACTGCATATCTAAAATATTCAGTTGATTTTAAAAGTGACTAAAGTCTCATGTCAAAAAATTCTAGAATGCAATGATTATAATAATTAGGTGTATGTTTGACAATAAGTGAATGAGCTGCTAGAAATCAGTTCGTGATTTCATAGTCACACCTTATATGTGTGAGAGATTTCAGTTCTGTGACTATGCTATGGTAACCTCAAGTGGATACTCATTGTGGGCAGGAAGTTAAGCCCACTCCGATTCATTACTCCCAACTCCTCACAAAAGAAAAGGTGTAGAGAAAAGGAGAATTTCTATTCTTTCTTGTCTCTGTTGTAAATTCAGTTCCATTTTTAATTTCCTTTGTTGCTATTATTTTCTTTCCCCTTGTATTTAAACACTGATAATTACTTTTCAACAGTATAATTGTGCTCACTTGGAATCTGTATAATTATAGTACACTCACCTTTCCTGGTTAGAAAATGAAGGGTTTCTTTTCACTGCTGGAGTATCATTGCATGGCTCCTGTTTTTCTTCAAAAGAACACAGACAAAGTAAAGACAGTAAAATTTTGATGATCACACAATAAACTGAATCAAAAGAAATGTTGGCAGTTCACTAATACCTGTCTATAATTTGGACTTCTAATCAAACATCCATTTGTAAATTGTACCAATTTTAAGGTAATTTATAATATATTCTTAAGGTAATTTATAATAATTTAATAAACTATATATATAGTATATAAAATAAGCCAAGAGCCTCTGTAACTGTATTTGGTCATTTTTATTGGTGCTTGTTATGAGTGTGTGGATGACTGATCAGGACTGCTCAGATTCCCTAGTCTCCCCAGCTTCTACCAAAACAAATACCTATCTTTCTTCTAGTACCCCATTCTCTCTCATTTTGAGTACAGGTTCAGACATTCTGACAGATCCCAGTGAAAAATGTGTCTTCAGTAGAGACCTAAATTTTGAATCAGGAAGACACCTAGAGTCATCTAGTTGGTCTTCTCACTCAGGAAATTTGAGAATTTTAATTTCAGAGAGGTTGACTAATTTGATTTGAGTCCATAGTAAGTAGAAATACTAAACTCCACTCGGATTGGTTAAACGTGTCTTGGCAACAGAATAAGCAATGATTCAGTGTGTCCTTCCATCTAGCTCAACAATTCTTTGTTATAACTGCCCAGGTGTTTTGTTCTGCTAAGTAAACCTCAGTCAACAAGTCTAGAGCTATTGAAGGCCAAGTAAAACAGGACAGCAACAAGGAAGCTTTGGATGGTGGGTGTATGTCTGAGGATCTGCAAAGGTCCTTTAAGGAAAACAGAAAAGAGAATGGGGGCAGAGGCTTTCCAAGCACACGGTAGGTACCATTGGCTTTCTCGCTGACTTGCATACAAAGTTAAGTTTTTTTTTTTTAACTCAACAGCCATCTAATTAGTAATTACAATCATTTGAAAGTATTTCACAATTTTTTTCCTGCCAAACCCAGGATGAGAATTTGGAATTAAATATTAATTTCAGTATAAAATTATATTAACAATTTTCCATTACAATCTGGAACTGCAAAAGGACCTCACTTGAAGGCATAGTTATAGTTTGAATCATTTATAAGAGATTGGCTTTAAAATGAAGAGATTGACTTTAAAATTAAGAGATCATTAAACAAAAGAAATCCTGATTGCAGAATCACAAATTATCCTAATTAAGAAGAAAAAGACAAAGTGTGATTTCTTAGGGATCTCCCTGGAGAGTTCAAACATAAAGTTGTGAATGAATAGCTGATTAGGTTACCCTAAGCAACAAAATGTTCAGGAAGGGAGAACTCACACCAAAAGTGAACAGAGAATGATGGCATGGGTGGATACAGAGAGGACTGGAAAGGATCAAGCCAAATGAGCTGAGACTCACTAAGGAGACTAAGAAGGATTTCACAACTTACTGCACAATAAAGTCAATGTCAGTAAAAATAATGCATGTGTTGTTTGGGCCCAATGGTATAATATTAAAATAAAACTGAGAATGGCATAATAATATTATTATAATGCATAATAAAAGAAATAGTCATAAGGATAGATGGGCACTAAGAAACTAAAATATTCTGAGTCTGATTTGTTTCCAGTTTCCTTCTCTAGGAGATGATTGTTGGCTTGAATATTAGGAGATAGCAACCTTAAGCTTTAAATAATTTCAAGACTTATCCAAAACACATTATATCCAACTGAAATGAAAAGATTGATAAATACATTTGTTGAAATATTCTTTAGGGATCTCAGAGAAATTGTGAAAAGCAGGAAAGGGACTACAAGATTGAAATAGGGAATTTCATTGTAATTTTCCAAACAGATTCTGAAAATTATAGACCTGATATCAATTTTCAGCAAAATTCTAAATAGAATTCATCGTGGAGAGTGGGACAAGTCTGTGGGAATTCCAGGAAGTGTGCACTTTGGGGGACACTGTTGTCAGCCAGGAAGTGTCTGACCCTTCAAAACAGGTGGAGTTAGCAGCTCTCTTTACTCTTCCTCTTACTTGGGAACAACAAATTTAATATTTTTAATCCAAATTGCTGACAAACTTCTGATCTATATCTTGGACTGTCACATATTGAAAATGGTTCATTGAAAATGTCATATTGAAGCCGGGCGTGGTGGCGCACGCTTGTAATCCCAGTACTTTGGGAGGCGGAGACCGGAGGATCCGGGTTTGCGGCCAGCCTCAGCTCTCTCACTGTCTCTCTCTCTCTCTCTCTCTCTCTCTCTCTCTCTCCTTAGTGAGGCCCTCCACAACTTCGTGAGACCCGGTTTCAAAATAAAGTATAAAAAATAGGGCCGGGGGTGTAGCGTGGAGGTAGAACGCCCCTGCGTTCAATCCCTGGTACCGCAAAAAAAAAAAAGAAAATATCATATTGACACTGGTTCAAACACTGCAGTTAATCTATGTAAAATGAAGGCTTTTTACCTTTGTTCATGAGAGGAACTTCCTTTTCTTCTTGTTTCAGTAAAATATCAGGCTCACTTTCATCCAAAACCTGAAAGACAAACTCTTTATTTAAAACTGAATAGCCGGGCCTGGTGGCACACACTTGTAATCCCAGTACTTGGGAGGCTGAGATAGGAGGATTGCAGGTTCCAGGACAGTCTCAGCAAGTAGTGAGACACTGTTTCAAAATTTAAAAAAAAAAGAAAGAAAAGGGCTGGGGGTGTAGTTCCAAGGTAGAATGCCACTGGGTTCAATCCCCAGTACTAAATAAATAAATAAATAAACAAACAAATAAATAAGTAAATAAATCTATAAAAACATAGAACACATTATACAGTTGAGAAAACACCTGAAAGATCAGTGCCCATGTCAAGAAAAGAGATCAGAACTCTACCCCCTTTAAAGTTATGCACACTTTTTGAAGGGAAACAATGGTACATGCTGGAGAAAACAATATTGGTGTGCATCTCAAGGACGAAGACATTATCGATGTCATGTTTGCTCTTACCATTTCCTTAAAAGGATTTTTATATTTCCACCAATATTTATACAGATTTTAAAATACGCTTTTATTGGTGCATTGTAATTATACATCATAGTGAGGCTCAAAGTGATCCACTCATACATGCACACAGCACTTGGTTTGGTTCCCTCCGATCCCACCCCGCCCCTCCTCCTCCCTCCCTGTACATGTGAGTGAGATTGGTAGTGATATCTTCATATATCCAGTCTCAGAAAGTAAAGGGTCATGTGTACCAATATTTTAAAATCAATATTTTGCATTGGTTATAGCAATGTCTCCAACAAATGAGTCAAGTATTTGACTCACCAGGAGCTATCATAAAGCCTCTGTCCTTTTGAGGAGGCTCTTTACACCCTGTATTGCTATAAGCAGAAATGGGGTAGGAGCTCAATATCAGTGTAAGGAAAACTTTGGGGAGATTGGGGCTGGAACCAGAAGCCTCAAAACATGATGGATAAATATACTAGGATGGGAATGGGGACAGTACCCGGAATGTTGGGGAATGGGCCACCTCATCTTTTGACAGCACCTCAGGAAAGCTGCATAAAGGGATCTTGAGAGCCTTACTGTGTTGAACACAGGAGCCAGAGCATTGGTGGTACCTGGAGTCGGGGACATGCTTGTGCGATGTGGGGAGCAGGGGTGGTGAGAGGGTGGGGTGGATGGGGGGATAGTTGGGGTGTGGGGTGCCATTCATAAGTCACATCTGCCATTACTTTGGAAATCCTATAAGTTCCATTTTACGAGGTTCACATAAAACAAACTTATATTTTCAGTTTAGATAAGGGAGAGGGAGGGGAGGGAGAAAGAGAAGAGAAGAGAAGAGAAGAGAAGAGAAGAGAAGAGAAGAGAAGAGAAGAGAAGAGAAGAGAAATGTTCCTCAGGGGAAAAGATCCAGAATTCCCTGTTTATGTATTTTGTAAATATGTGAAAAGTTAGAGAAATCGGCAGTTAGAAAAAAAGAAGGAAGAAAAGGGAAGGTACTTGAAAGGAAACAGACCAAATAATTTTATGTGCATGTATGGATGTATCACTATGAATCTCATTATTATGTTAGATTATAATGTACCAATAAAAATAAAAATGGATAAAGGAAGGGTACGGCAAAAGCTCCTGTCTGCTCCTTGATTTGAAGTCCCCTGAATACAGGCTGAGACACAACTGTGCTCCCCATCTCTGTTACTTGGTGTAAGGTATGGAGCGGTCAGCTTTTTGAAGCTTATTCATTGTGTATGTAACCTTCCCCTCTCATGCCCCCTCTAACCTGTTAAACAAATGTGGTATGGAGAGGACGTCAACCTACCTTTTCTTCCCCTCCCAGGAAACAGGCATATTTGTATACAGCACTCTAGAAACTGCTCTGTCAGGAAGCAGGCTAAATGGGCACACATGTAGCCTAGCAATGACTTAACTGTGTAGCTGTCCATCACTGCCACTTTCTATTTCACCCAAATAGAGAGAAAGAAAAGCCTTGCAGGTACAGGAAAATAAATAAAACTGCTTTTAAGCTACTATTGTGCATTTCAAAATACTTTTATATTTATAGTATAAATAAGTGCATGCTCTAGGAAGCAATCAAAATGCATATTTTTTAAAGGTTCATTTTACAAAAATCTTGAAAGTGACTTTAAAATGTATGGCTTACTTCTGGTATAACATAAAATTTAGTTTTCTTCTGGTGAGCTCATGTATAAGGAAAATAAATCTACATGATTTTATGTGTCTCCAATTTTGGCCAAAATATTTGTTGACCAGTTTATAAGATGCATAGACTATTTTCCAACAATTAACAGAAATGACCAGTTTATAAGATGCATAGACTATTTTCCAACAATTAACAGCAATCGCGAGATAAGTTTATGGGAAGAACTACTGAGTGCCTTTAGTTATAATCACTTTGTTATAATCCATGGTGATCTTACTATGTGTTAATTTTTCTTTGATAGCTTTTTATTTTGATGAAATTGGACAAGACAGAAGTATCTAAGATTAGCAAAAATATAACTACTCCCAGAGGAGGACATCTGTTGTTAGTGTTATTAACACAGCTTCATGAAATTAATTATTTTTGCATTTTATTGTTTAGTTCTCGGCTTTGAGCTCTGTCTTGTTAAGGCTGTTTCCACTTGGATGGTATATGACAACCACCCCAAAGACGTTTTGTGTACAAAGATTTACCATCTCTATGGCAGGAGAGATTTGTTTTCTTTTACTTTCCTATATTTTCTTTATTCCTTAGATTTAAAATATGGAAGTGTTTAAAACATTTTTTATAAATTCACTGCATACAGTATTTTCTTTTAAATATAATTTGTATATATCTGATTTCATAAGATGCTGCCTTCTATTATAGTGTAGTTGTATCTTGGAGAGTCTGAATGTTTTCAAGGTGAGAGAAGGCATGCAGCAGTCTTTTTGAAGGTGGTATTTGCTTATTTCTATCTTCCTTACAAAGCTCTTTCACACATTAATTCATTTCATTACAGAAATGTTCTTCAATCAGGCTTAAATGTGGTTCATACTCTGCAGTTTAGAGATCTCTTTCCTAAGATGTTTTTCCTAAATCATAAAACAGATAACACCTCCCACACAGTAAATGAGATTATAGTTAAGTCTTAACATGAGATTTAAGACTCCTTAATTACAATTATGTTAACAATGAACAGGGTGGGATTTGTCAGTTCTCCAAGGGATGTAATGGATGGATCAGCAGAATACCATAGGCTCTATTTTGTAAAGTACCTACTTAAGAAAATAAATAAATAATAAACAAGTTAGAGAGAGGAGAAAAAGAACATACCTCAGGCAGCTGTGTAACACCCATCTGATTGAACTGTTCTTAAGGAAATGTAAGAACTGGATCGCATCACTTTATCTGTTTTCTTTCCCTCTATTCCTTTGCCCTTCTACCTCCACCCCAAGTACGCATATTATCATCAAGGACTCATAAAAGCTACCACATCAGTAAGTGCCTTTTTACCAAATTCAACAGCTCTTTGTTTTCACTCTTCTACAGTTAACATTATGTTCTAGACCCTTCCGCTTCACTCATTAATTCAACAAAACTGAGTTCCTAGTTTGGGTAAGATACTATTATAGTAAAAAATCCAAAGTCTAGCCTTTATTGAGTTTATTTTCTAGTGAGGGAGAAAGATATTAAATAAACAAAAAGATAAATGCTGGGCGTGGTGGCGCACGCTTGTAATCCCAGTACTTTGGGAGGCAGAGACCGGAGGATACGGGTTCGCGGCCAGCCTCAGCTCGCGCATGCATGCGCACGTGCAAGCGTTCTCTCTCTCTCCCTCACTGTCTCTCTCTCTCTCTCTGTCTCTCTCTCTCGTTCTCTACTTAGTGAGGCCTCCGCAACTTCGTGAGACCCAGTTTCAAAATAAAGTATAAAAAATAGGGCCAGGGGCGTAGCGCGGAGGTAGAATGCCCCTGCGTTCAATCCCCGGTACCGCAAAAAAAAAAAAAGATAAATATGTAGTATAATATCAGGAGATGTAAATTCTGTGAAGAAAAACAACACAGATAAGACAATTCTCTAATACCTTAGGTTCCTGCATAATCAGTCACAGTTATTCTGTTCTCACCCCACACCCCTCTTTTCCTCCCACATGCCAGCCACACTCCTGTCAAGGTCTTTGGCTTGTATACTGCAGTCTTGTTTATTCCTCCATCCCTTTTCTGGTCTTTCCTCAAGCATTTCCTCGGTGGGGCCATTCTTGGCCACTCTGCCTAAAATTGCAACTCGTGTTCACTGCATCCAACACAGATACTTCCTATTCCCTTTGTGGCTTCGTTTTTCTCCTCACCACTCACCATTATCTGCCATGCAAGTGCTTTACTTACTCAACTTGTCTACTGTCTGAGCCCCTCCACTAGAATGGAAGCTCCACAAGGGCAGGGAGTATTGTCTGGGTTTTATTTCCCTACTGGATCCCCAATTTCTGTGTCAGTAACTGACAACATACAGAATCAAAGAAGGTAAAAATGCAAGTTGTGAAAAGATGTATGTTGTTGATAGTGGTGGGGAGGATGGTGTGGGTGGTGGAGTCCAGGTAGTAGAAACAATAAACGAAAAGGCTCCAGCTTACGTTACTCTCTTCTCACCTGCGTTACTTTTCATCACCGAACTTACCTGTTGCTACATTTATGTAATGTCTCTTAGGGTGTTGGAAGCCAAGGGAAGACCACATGACTACAGTGGATAAGGAAAGGGACAGTAGTGGAGTGGAAAACTCCAAAGACGCCAGGTCAGGTCATCTAGAGTCCTGAGTGCCACATCAAGGAAGCCAAATTGTGTTTCATTAATGAGAAGAAGCCATTGGAAGATTCAGAGCAGGAAGATGGCATAATAGGACTTATACTTCAGATGAAATTCTTGGCATTTTAGTTTGTGAGTTTTAAACCCAAAGAGAGTAGAATCATTTATAGGGCCTGATTTGTTGCCCTGGTAAGAGATGTTGGTGAGCTGGCCAGGGTGGTAGCTACAGAGGCAGCAAAAGAGGTTCTACTTGTAAAGGCTGATTCAGCCAGACTTGCTGTGGATTGAGTTCAGGATGAGAAAGGAGAGAAATTCAGGACAATTCCCAGGTTTTGGCCCGTGACCAAATGGGAAACATGAAAATGTCTCTCCAATTCTTTCCTCTCTTGATTTCTGTAGCCCTCTATGTCTCAGCTCTCCCTGGGTAAGTTATTCTTTTCCTGTCTACTCTCAACTCTTCGATGAACTTATTAAAATTTCAGGAAGGCTAGGATAGCACACTTTATGTAAACAACAGCTTCATCAGCAGCACCGACCTTAACTTTTCATCTTCATGACAGCTATTTCCAACTGATCTCATGACTCTTACACTCAAATATCTTGCTGAAACTTCACATTTTCAGTCTTTGTTCACTTACTTGGATCCCCCAGGTCTCTTGTCCTCTTCCTATTTTCCAGGTTGCCATCTCAACACTGCTGTCATTATTTTGTCTTCTATACTCTTTATCATCTTGGACAATTTTCTCCTCAATTTTTCTTGTTTTCCTGGCTTTTTTATGCTTTTTATACTCAGGCAGTGGCATCCTACCTGTTTTTTTTAATTGTTGTGATCTTCTTTAGTTTCTTCTCTTTCCAGTCCAAGCCATTACAAAATCTGGTATTTTTAAACAAAATCTTCATGATTTGATGTTCCTTCTCAAAACCTTCCTGCAGGTCCTGCATATTTACTATCTCAAGCACAAACTCTTTGTCTGCCTTTCAAAGTCCTTCCCAATGTGACTCTAAGTTATCTGGACATAATTTCAATTTTTCTGAATAAACATCCTCTGTTATAACCTAAAGGTTGTCTTTAGAATTCTTGCTTCAGCAAGAGTTTGTTGCCCCATGCAAGGGTTCCACCTGGAATATCTTCTTTCTTCTCTTTCTTTCTTAAAAGTTTTATTCATTTTTAAGACAAATATATGTCCTACTCTTTCAAAATTTTTTTTATTACTCCAGCACATACTGATTTCTTCCTTCTTCTGAACAGCTATTAACAGAAGTCACATACCATTATTATTACCAGCCAAGCATCTTAACTCTTTGATTCCGATCTAAGACTGTGATCTTGTGGCAGCCTTATTCTTGCCCTGACACTTCAAAGCAGAGTTCGAAACTTGGTTGCATCCCTCAAAAACAAATCCAACTCTACAAAGCATTACTGAAGATTGTTCTGGGAAACAGGAAATAATTACATATAGAAAAAAAGGTCAATTTAAAGTTATCCTCTATTTTTTAACTTACTCAATTGGTAACTGCCTCATCTCTGTCTGCACACTTTCCCCATCTAGCCTCTCTAGTTTGCAGCTCCACATTTTTTGTTCTAGCATTGCCCAATCCCCCTCTCGATCCCCTATACAAGGTCACTCTTTAGCTCTCCCCCTTCCTCCACAAAACAATTTTACTTTCTCAGTTTTCATTCTCCTGGATCACCCATTAAAGGCTGAATTTGCCTTCTTTAAAATTACAGAAGGTGGTTTTAAAAAATACTTCTCATTACACAAAGAATTATTTTCATTTTATCACAAACCAGTCAGCCTGTTAATTCTCATAACAACCTTAAGAGTAGGTGATATTATTATTCTCATTGCATGTATTAAAAAAACACAAGAGATCAAAACCTAATATAACTGGCAAACTGCATGTAGGTCTGAATTTGAAACTGGGTTAGTCTGTTAGAGTACAGACTATCTCCTTTCCATAGCAATGCTACTGGTGGTTTTGTAAAATTGTCTTTCCAATTTTCCTGTTCCTTCATCGCAAGGATAGCATACTTTATCTTTTCATTGTCCCTCAAAATCTCTAACATAGTATTGTCCAATAAATTTGTCTTGATTAATTGGCTCATGGCTGCTGGTAGTTCACACTCTGGCCCTTAATATTGAGACTCGTTACAAGTCGCTCACGAGATGCCCTCTCCCTTCAAGGACTGCTTCATATATTGTTCTTGTGGCTGTCTGTTCAACTGTCGGCAAGTTGATGAGTGATGCTGTGGGGACTGAATATGGATAATTCTTCCTCCAAAGCTCCTGGGGATGCTCTGCTTGTATGTTGTAAAAGGATTCCCCATGAAATGAGTGGTACTGTTAGCAACAATCACAGCATCATGCAGGTTTGTGACAAGGCAGCAGTAGCATCATCAGCCAGGAAAGTTGGCGGAGAAATGGTCTGCTTTTGAAATGAAGACAACTTCAATACTCCAAAATCATGTTATTACAATATGCAATGCAAGTTATTACAGTACAATGCAGTTTCCTATGAAAAACTTGCTAGGAGTCAGAAAAATAGTCTGTATTTAGGCTGAATGTGGCTGATTTCAGGACTCGCTATGCAGGCAATCTGCTCTTCTTCTTTACCTGCCTTTGGGGTTACTTAGCCACCTTTTCACCTCATTGTTATGTAACATAGATGCCCAAATGGGGTACCTGTAGTTGCTTTTTCAGTTGTTTGCTGGTTTTTTTTTTTGGCCACCCCAAATCATAAACTAGACATTGGCAACTCATCTGCTCTTCCAGACATTTTTCAGTTTTTATGACATGCCGTGGTGGCCCTGTCAGTGATTCAGGGATTCAGACAGTGCTGATGACTCTCCGAGCTGGAACGAGCCTCTTACTAAGGATGCCCCAAAGAGCCAACCAGGTGCAACTGGTAACAGACTTAGCTCAGTTCCGAGACAGAGAGATGCTTCCATTCACTCCCCCCTTTATTCATGAATCTTTCTCCTTGGGCCCAAGAAAGTGCTACACTTTGTTCTAGGTACTGGAAATTACATCTTTCACCATAAGTACCATTGCCAAACTCTTAAAATACTTCTGGCAAGGGTGATCTGGCCATGAAGTTTTTAAAATGTCTACAGATTAGGAAAATAAATTTGTCAGTCTGCTCTCAAGGTCAGAGACAAGATTTTTCTTAAAAAATAGCAAAAATGGCTACAGAGGACAAAAGAATTAGTTCAATCAAAATGGTGGTATTATTCAAGTTTATTAAATAGGCAGACCTAGCCTTACCATATATAACCACACCATAGATAATCTTTTTTTGTTTGATTATTTTTTTGTTTTTTGTTTTGGTACTGGGGATTAAACACAAAAGCATTCTATCTCTGAACTACACCTCGAATCCTTTATTTTTTTATTTTGAAACAGGGTCTTGCTAAGCTGCTGAAGGTCTTGCTAAGTTTCTGAGGCTGGCCTTGAACCTGCAATCCTCCTGTCTCAGCCTCCCAAATACTAGGATTTCAGGCATTTGCCACTGTGCCTGGTTCCGCAAATATTCTTTCATGTCTTAGCAATCTGAGTTTGCCTCTTACATTCAGAATAGTAACTGAAAGATTATTATCATAGAGTATGAAAAAACAGAAAGTATCAGTATCTGAGAAGAAGGTAAACACTGCTTCATATTAGCATCAGAAAATGTGTACAATGTCATTTTGCAATATATATTCTGCCAGGGTGAATTAAAGCATCCATATGTGTAATAAAAAGTTAGTAACTTTATCACTCTGAATTGAGTCTTTTCACATTATTCCTACTCAACCTTTAAAATCTGGATTTTCTCAAACTGAGTTTCTTTAGGTTTATCCTTTGCTTTCCAACCATCGGTTGTGGTCTAGCAATCTCATTTCCCCAGGTGACTTTCAGAACAAACCCTTTAGGATGTTTAGTCTGTATAGTTGCTTCTCATATCTTGTGACAACTTGAATGGCCTGCTTCACTCTTCGACTGTATGCATGGTGCTCTAGTCCCACTGCTTCATCTTCATCTCCATGGCTTCTCTTAAGCATGGTGTGGTGACAGTGGGTGAGACTGCACCATTTTTGAGGGCCATGACCCCAGATCCAGCCCCAGTTCTAGGGTGATATGGAGCTCAGATGTCTAATTCTTCCCTGGAGTGTAGTTGAACTGCCAATTTATCACACAGTAGTCCACAGGAGCTTTTAATTGAACTTAGAAAAACCCCTTAATGACAACAGGATTGTATAGGGCACTACTCTAGTAACAGGAGAACTACAGCAACATTTACTAGACACTGATTCCCCTGACAAAGGTTGGCATGCCAATAAGAGATGCTATAAAATGATTTCTACTTCCTTCCCATTTTGGAAACTTGAACTTTACACATGAGTTTGGAAATGCTCGAGGCAAAAAAAAAAAAAACAGTTCAGAATACCAAGATTTCGTTAAAACAGAGGGCAGAACATATGCTTTGAGTACGGAAGACAGAAATGATAGGATTTCCTGGAGGCCAAAGGTAAGACAACACTATATCATGGGCAGGGTTAATGGTAAGGCTATGACCACAATCATATCCCTAGAGTAGTATCTTGGAAAAAATAGAGGAGGCCCTGGGAAGATAATCTGATGGCTGTTATGAGACTCTAGGTTGACCACAAGAAGAAGAACCAGGTGTTGAGAAGAAAAGAAGTAAGTTGCTTAGGTCAGATTTAGAGTAGATAAGGAGAGAAACAACCTAAAGGGAAGTTAGCTTAACCTGGACAAGGAGTTGATGATGGATTGGTCTTTTAAACATTTTTCAAATTGACATAATGTTTGTACTTATTTTTAAGGCACAGTGTTAAAAATCAATACATGTATTCAATGTGCAATGACCAAATCAAGCTCCCAGCTCCTCAAATGTTATAATTTGTATGTGTTGGGAACATTCAAACTCTTCTCCTCTAGTTATTTTGAAATGTATAATTAATTGTCAAAGGCTATTGTTGCCCTGCTGTGTAACAGAATCTTAGAACTTCTTCCCTCTCTCTGTGTTTCAATACCTATTATCTCCTCTCTCACTATCCTCCCCTTTTCTAGCTTCTAATGATCTTTATTCTACCCTCTACTTCTATGTGATCAACTTTTTTAGCTTCCACAAACCTTCCATATTAGTGAGAATATATGGTATTTGTCTTTCTGGGCCTGGCTTATTTCACACAATATGATGTCTTCCAGTTCCATCAACATTGCTGCAAATGACAGGATTTCATCCTTCTTAAGGCTGAATAACATTTCACTGCATACATATACCATATTATTTATTTTATTTCATTTTATTTTATTTTATTTTATTGCAGTACTAGGGATTGAACCCAGGGGCATTCTACTTCCAAGCTGTACCCCCAGCCCCATCTTTCATTCTTTATTTTGAAACAGGGTCTCACTAAGTTGCGGAGGGCCTCACTAAGTAGCTGAGGCTAGACACAAATCTGCAATCCTCCCGTCTCAGCCTCCCAAGTACTTGGATTACAAGCATGTGCCACCACACCTGGCCCATATACCACATTTTAAAAATGGATTTGTCTTTTAAAATTAATTCAAGACTCTTGGCTGGTGATGCACATATACAGAACTTTGGAAGCCTATCTAAACCAAAACACTTATCATTAGTTAATACAGTATATGTGTGCCTTGAAATCCTCATGCTTGAGTAAAAGCATCTTTGTGTGCTTCAGCTGAACTGCATGGAAGAGACTGCTTGAATTGACATAGGGGAGAGTTATGGAGGTGGACGATAAAGGAAGAAGTCATAATAAGAAGTGGTTAAGGAAGTAGGAGCTGAGGTCAAACAGCTGAGGCTTCAAGGGACCACCTCCTGGCAGTGTAACCTTAAGTAACTTTTATTTTTCTCATCTATAAAATAAGGATGAAAAAAGTACTTATCCCTCCGGTTATTAAGAGGGCTAGATGAAATGATATATGGGAAGTACAGTATCTGAGTTTTATCATGGTCACACAGAAAGGAATGACTAATTCCACTAAAATACACACGTATATACACACACACACACACACACACACACACACACACACACACCAGAATATCAATTTTGCAGGGTCAGAGATAACAAGTTTGGATTACATTAGTTGTCTTGTAATGATGGAGAGAAAAATATCTGTGCTGTTTGTGAAAAGTAATGAAAGAGGTTTGCTGAGGTGCAGACGGACAATCCCACACCAAATGTTCCAAAGGTCCAACTGGGAGGCTAACTAGGGCGTTTGAAGAGGATTAAGATGTCTTTTTTAAAAAAAAACTCCTCATTATTTTTATGACAGTTTTTTAATCTCTAGAAATGCCTGAAGCTTTAACTGAATCCCAGTTGGAAACTTCCACAGCTCCAAATGATGTGCAAGGTCTTACCAAGAACACTCTCCTTACAGGGACTTCCAAAATGAATGGTCTGCTCTGGCTAAAAGGCCAAGCATAAATTAGTATCAAAAAAGGAAAAATGCCAAGGAAGTGACACCAACAATTTCTTATGACTGAAAGAACTGGAGATAAGGCAAATGAATAACTTGGGAGCATGTCAAATGTGGAGACCAAGGAGATAGACATTAAAAATGATCAGAAAATAAGGATTATCCCACTGGGGAAAGAAGAAACAGAAGAAGAAGACCATTTTTAAAAATAGTTTTAATGGATCACAAGTCTTGGAGTAAAACTAACAAGAGCATTCAATCAAGAATTGGGTGGAAAGGAAGGAGGAAGAAGTCAGGGAAACAGATCGAACTGTTGTGACACTGAGTCACAGCAATGAGGGAATTTTGGAGAATGAATGATCATATGGCTGAAATAATCAGCAATGGTAAGATTAAATATATATTTGAAAAGTAATCAATACTATCATTGTTTCTCTTGGAATCATAAACTGTTGGTACAAGAGCCAGAGTGAGGTACTGCCCAAAACTTGGAAGAGAGGGAAATCAAATGCTCTAAGACAAAAAAGACATCCTTTCAAAAGGTAGACCGACATTATTAACAGAGCAAAAGAAAAAAAAAATGTGCCAAACAGAATGGAGCTTTTCTCCAGAAAATGTGAAACCATGTAGTTAACAGGGCTTAGGCAGGCGTGGGGAAAACGTTCCAAGGCCAGAGCCCTTTAGGCTGTAGCTGCACTGGTAACATCACCCCTGTAATTCCTCTTGGGGGAGGTGGACATAGCAGGCTGTTTTAGCTGGAAACCTTCTAAGTATTCAGATACTTAGCTCACCAGCGACTGTCAGACAGTAATTGGCCAGACGATGCAAGTTGGCAGAAAGGGAAAGGATGGATAGCCTAGGTCAATATGTTCTGTTCAGCTGAATTGAGGCTGTATTTATCTTTTAAATGACTGCACTGCCATATGCTATCATATGACTATCTATCTCTTGAGTTGGGATCATGTGAAATTATCTTTGTGAGATGGAGTTTCTTTGGTCTGCTAAAAGTGGCATTTTTCTGAGTCTGTTATACCTGAAAATAAGGACCAGGGTCCCACACCCAGTAAATGCACCACCTTTGGGGGGTAGAAGGAAGGTATCCTGTGTTGTAGCTAATTTTTCTTCCTTAAGTGACAACCTCCTGCACCCCTGTTAGCACTGAGTGCCTTCCTTAACAGGTACAGTGTCCCAATGAAACACACACACACACACACACACACACACACACACACACACACACTATAATGAGAAGATAACTTGGAAGGAGCACAGGGGTTAAGTGGAATCTTTTTTTTCTCAGTTTCTGATTTTAAGAAAGTATAGACAGAGAAGCATGCAGAATCAATTATTTCCTAGTTGAATTATTCCAAATACAGACAGATAAATTAATGTGCATCTAGATAGTGAATATTTATCCAAACTAATTAGATGCCATGAGTTTGAAAACAAGATACCCTGCTAAGATCACAGAGACACAAATAAATCATATCCCACACATATAATCACAAATAACATGAACTTGAGAAATACTATTAATATATTAAAAGAACAATATTTTAATATACATGTCATATTTGATTCATGAAAGCACCTGCTAAAATCTCTGCACAAAGGTTAGAGAGCTGACAGAGCAATGGATACATGAAAAACACACAGATTTTGAAGGTTGTGGCAAGCAAGTGGTGACTAGAGGAGTTCACAGGACGGCTGTGTCACGTTATCCTTCAAAGAAGTAAAGAGAGGCAGCCTTATTGAAACACTAGTTACAATTTCGTCTTCCTTTCTGGCCTATGGTTAAGTTTTTACCTTTTTCCTTTTGAAAATACTTTGGTGTTTACTTTCTAAACGTACTGGATTTAGTTGTTGCTGCTCCCATTCAAATTACTTCTAGTCCTTTTCAACATCCCTTCTGATGGTTTCTTAATTTTTCTTTTTTTCTTCTTTTTTGGGGTACTGGGGATTGAACTCAAGGGCACTCTACTTCTGAGCTACACACCCTAGCCCTTCTAGTATTGTTTTTTGAAATAGGGTCTTGTTAGGCTGCAACAGTCTTGCTAAGTCGCTGAAGCTGGTCTCAAACTTGCAATACTCCCGTCTCAGCCTCCCACGTACTGGGATTACAAAGTGTGTGCCACCACACCTGACTGGTTTCTCAATTTTTTCAGATGAAATGATTTGAAGCCTGGGAGTATTGGGGCCAGGGAGGGAAAACGGATGAAACAAGACTGACAGGAGTCAATCATTGTTGGAGTTGGGAAATGGACACACGAGTTGACTGCACTGTGTCTGAACTATTTTTCCATAACAAAAAAAATGTAAAAATAAAACCATTATAGTCATATCATGTACTTTGTGACAACGACAGTCTAGTGAAGGGCACATAAATTAAGTTAGTCAGAGACATAATATGTTCCTCATTGGCTCAAGTGGAAATTAAATCTAGTCCATAATTCTAAACAGCATTTAGAGGTATTTTATATAAAGACATGTACAGTGAGACCAGGCTCCACCCCCCTTCCTTCCTTTCTTTTTTGGGGGGACTAGGGATTGAAGCCAGGAGTGTTCTACTTCTGAGATACACCCCCAACCCTATTTTAGTTTTTTTTTTGGAATCAGGGTTTCTCTAGGTTGCTGAGACTCTGGCCACATTACCGAGGCTGTCCTTAAACGTGAGATCCTCCCATCTCACCCTCTCAAGTTCTAGGACTGCAGGTGTGCACCACCATACCCAATGGCCAGGCCCTTTTCCAAATATACTCATGTACATGTCAAAAAGAGCATCCATCTGGGCCACTGTACTTATTCTTACTTAGGTTAAAGGTTAGTTGTGAAGCTTCTTGGCAGTCAAGGTTAAAAAAATATACTACAGTGAGTAATAAAATTTATACTCTGATAAAAGAAAATGCCAAACAATTTTTTCCTGACATTAAAATCTAATATCTAAATAAACTTTTAGTGTTTATATTATGATACAACTGACACTATATAACATAATGGACAATGTCTTTAATGTGGCTTCACATGAAGTATGCCTCATATGGTCAGTCTTTGGATCAGTTTTTCCTACACACCAAGGGCCTTTTCACATGGCTCAGTGAAGTCAAAGCAATTCTACAATAGTCAAGACATGTCACTCTTTGATATCAAGCATCAGGTTACAATCAGGACACATTATCTAGAGGAGCGAAAGGAAAGCATGCCCATATTTCTTGAACAGGCTTCTCTCAGCAGGGCTTTTGGGAGTGGTCTATTTAAGTCCATTCAGAATCACACGTTCTGCTGAGAGTTCATTATGTAATTATGAATTACAGAAAGGTTCATATGGCTTGGATTTGGGCGTGAGATTTTGAGATGACCTTCAAGTTATAAATATGTGTGTGTATAAATATGTACATATTTATGTAATATACATATGTGTGTATACACACATATGATTTATATGTATATATGTATATATTTTATGTATAATTAATATATTAATTATTATATATTATATATTACATATATTGATTATTATAATATATATTAATTAATATATATTAAAGCTCTCTGACCCTGATAACTAAAAAGAAAGGGGTCATGGACTAGGGGTCAGGAAGTATAAATTCCAATTATATCTCTACTAGTTTATGTAGCCTTGGGTAAGTAAAAACTAACTTTTTTGAGTCTGTTTCTTCATCTGAGAATTAGGTTATTCAACTAAATGTTTCAGCAACTTTGAGGCACTAAGGGATCCATCTAATCTTTATGAATGTGAATAAATCTCAAGGTGTCATTTAGTGAGTAAAGCTTTTCTCACCAGGATTATATCTGAATCGCTGTTGCTGGTTCCAATTTCAGTCAACGTCTTACTTTCCTGAATAGGGTTTAGACTTTTTCTCCTTTCCATTTCCCAAGAAAAGGCCTATAGCAAAGTATTAACAAAAAATGTACAAGGATTAGTAGCAATCAATGACAGAGTAAACCAGCTTCACTCATTATTACATTCAGCCTCTATTATCTACAGACTTCCATAGGATATACAGCCAAAAAAATCTATTTCTGTGTGTGTGTGTGTGTGTGTGTGTGTGTGTGGTACTGGGGATTGAACCCAGGGGCATTCTTCCTCCGAGCTACCCCCCCAGCCCTATTTTTATTCTTTATCTTGAAACAGGGTCTCATTAAGTTGTGAAGGGCCTCACTAAGTAGCTGAGGCCACAAACCTGCAATTCTCCTATCTCAGCCTCCCAAGTACTGGGATTACAAGTGTGTGCCACTATGCCATGCTCAAAAAATCTATTTCTGATCTTTGTCCTCAAGAAGTAGATCATTTAGATAAGCATATGTAAAGGTTCGCTAACAATACACAACAATTAAAAAAGAATGTCACACACTGGTCCATAAAAAAATGTCACAAGGCAAATTAAGTTTGAATGACTCTATAGACTAAAGAGTTCAAAAGTGAATCAAAAGACCTACAGTAGTTTGCAAAAGTCTGCATGAATTACTGTCCATATACTGCATAAATGATGTCTTATTTGGGTGTACATTGTTCTTCAAACTTATGTTGATGTTGCTAGGGAGAATGACATATATATTTATTTCAAAATATCTATGATAGCTTTCCCTGACTATATAACTATTAATCAGTGCATGCTATTAGTCTATAAAATGTCTTCAGTCATTTTTTTGGTACTGAAAAAGTATCTTCATACTTGAAAAGGTGGGAAAACACTAGAACGGAAAACTTAGGATGCAGGAAAAGGTCTCTCTTAATTAGAATGGCTAGAGGTTGACTCTTGGCTTCTTGAGGGCAGAGCCTGTGTCTTGTAATATCTGTGTCTTCAGCACCCAGTCCAGACTAAATGCTTAATGTATGTTTGTTGAATGAAGGGCATTTAGAAAGGGCACTGAGGGAAAATTCAAAGAAATTATGAGATGCAGATATAGAGAACAGTAAGCATATTATTTTTATTGGGAGCCCTATTTTCATGAAATGGAGGGAAAATTGATTCAAATAAACTAGAACCTTCTGAGAAAAGCAAGAGCGCATTCTCTATGAAGAACAATAAGCTAATTAATGACATGTCTTAATAAAGCTAAACTGTGGCACATAAAAGGTAAAATGCTGGCTAACTCCAGAGCCATTTTATCAAACTTTGGAAGCACATGATAAGATGGACTCAGAGCACACATGCCTTCCTCATTCCATGTTGCTTAGTTAACATTAAAATTAGTTTCATTTCTTGCACCTCTTCTGTCTGGTAGTAGAAATGCTATTGCACTTACTGGACAAGAGATGCAAAATTTACTACAAATAATCCTTAGGTAATGCAGAATTGTATCAATTGCAGTTTAAAACTTGATTAAATCCATTTAAGTGCTTAAAAAGAATTTCATGGTCTCCTGATTTGTCCACCTCACTTCTAGATTTTCATAAATATACTGTCTTCTGAAGTGAAATTAGCCTACCTTTACAAGAGCTGATGTGCAACCTGTCTTCATTTCTTGATTTTTCATTTGCTAATCAATCCATTCTAATCTGCTTTCTACCCTTTTCAACAACAAATTGTTCTGAAATCATTCCTCTTACCTCTCAATGGGTCGAGTCGGCCTCTCTATAGAATTTAGTCCTTTGGACCACCTCTCCTTTTTTCCCTCATGGTTTTTAATAATATAACAAAGTCTTGGTTTCTCCCATTACTATTCAGGCAATTCCTCCACAATTATCCGTGCACACTTATTCTCCAATCCTCCGGTTTATAAATAGTCCTTCTTTTCTTCTTAGCCTTCAACCTCACTCATACTCAGATACGCAAATACCTCACAAGTTTATGCCTCCTACTTAAACCTCAGCTCTGAGATCCAGATTCATATATGTGACTTCTTACTTGACATGTCCTCCTGGAAGTCCCAAACCGTGCAAGCAGAACTCGTGTGCCTCTCACAAGCCCAGCTCTCTTCTAGGTCTCCCTATTTTGATTGATGGAATCACCATCCAGCCAGGTGAAAGAATTAAGGAAAATCTGCAGTCATTCTTGCCATACTCCTCTGTTTCACCCCTTGTACCCAATATGTTCCTAAGATGGAGCAGTGCTACCACCTCCACCACCATCACCCTAGTCCACACCACTGTGGCTTCTCCGTTTCAGTCTCCTAACTGCTCTGCCCACACTGACTCTTGCTAAGCCTAACTTTTAAGCAGTCAGGCAGGACTTTAAACACTTTGTGCATTGCATCTTGGTATTAGAGTTGCCAAAGGAAACACGATGCAGTCAGGCACTGACTGGAACAATGTTTTACTTACATGGAGAAGAGACAGAGCAAAATCAGCTTCAGCAGTGTGCATCATTCCCCTGTGCCAGTAGGTACCCAGTAGCCAATGCAGAGAAATTGCCTACATGTGCCCCTCTCTTGCTGCAGCCCTATCCTCTCCCGGAGAAGGACAGATAGAGCAGTGGGTTTGACCAGATGCTATGTGAAGCAAACAAATGAAACAAAGGAGCACACACTGGTCTTGCAACAAAGAAAGATATTCCCATGCCAGGAGATAAGACCCCTGCACAGGCCAGGCCCTGTGTGCTCTTTATCTCCTGGTAAGGAAGTATCCCGGGCCCAAGGTCCATTCTTGTGCTGCCAAGTGAGGATCAAAAGATCGCAAACCATGAGAGTGCTTTTCTCGATGCCTCTACTCTCTACTAACAGGTCTTCCTTACCAAAAGATTCCAAACCAATCTTTCATAAGGGAATTTCTGGTCACACCACTCCCCTGCTTGAAGCTCTTCAGTGATTTCCCATTGTTTTGGGGACAGATGCAAAACTTCTTCTCAAGGCCTGCAGGACCTGTGTGGTTTTGGTTGCTCCCTGCACATCTCACAATACAGCCCCTTTCCATCTCTCTGTCCTGCCTTAGTCTGTCTTAGTACTTTGTATTCATCTTGTGTCCCTGTTTAACAAATGCTGCTTGTGTTGCTTGGGAAGGTTCTTCCTCTTCCTTTATCAGCTTAATTTGAATTTGATCCTAAAAACTGAGGGTCCATTTTTTTTTTTCTGGGAAGATGTTCTTTTCCTATTAGAAACAGTCAAATCCTCCAATGTAAGCACTTGTGCTACTGTGTCATAAAAATTGCCACAATAATCAGGCATGGTGGCATACACATGTAGCCCCAGGTACTGGGGAGGCTGAGACAGGAGGATCACTTGTGCCCAGGAGTTAAGTATAGCCTGGGAAATATAGTAAAATCCCGCCAGGCATGCATGTCCGTAATCCCAGTAGTTGGAAGGCTGAAACAGGAGGACCGCAGGTCGGAGGACAGCCTCAGCAACCTAGCGAGACCTTATTTCAAAAACAAAAAAATATTTAAAAAGGAGGGTAGGGGGTGTAGCTTGGAGGTAGAATGCTGCTGGGGTCAATCCCCAGTAAAATACACACACACACCATCTCAAAAAAAACCACCACAAAACTGCCACATATGCAATTTACACTTGTCTGTGAAATTATTTAAGTGTCTATCTCTGTCACTAGACTATAAATTTGATGAAGATAGGGACCATATGTGGTTTTGTTCACAGCTGAACCCCTGTAGGTAGTATACTGAGTAGAACATAATAAGATCATATATACGTGGGTGAATGGTGTAGGTGTGTATGTATACACACACACACACACACACACACACACACACACACATATATACACTGTGAATTTATATATTCACTTCATGTAGTTTTACACACACACACACACACACACACACACACACACACACATGCTATGCTAAGTTAATCCCTATATTTAAAGTCTAAAAGTGTTGTTTTAAAACTTGGGCACACTCTCAACTTCTTAGTTTATTATATTTTAAAAGTATGCAACATATGTACAGAATAGACCAACAAATCTCAAATCCTGAATTGCAAAGCTAATGAGTTTTTCTAGATCAGGGTTAATGGAGATATGATTAGACTACATTTTATATTACAAACATGGTGCTTTGAATACTGCAAGGGTTAAATATCTGCTGAATATATGAACCTGTACATTTAAATATGATACATAACTCAAAACAATGGAAAAAACGTGTAGATGATAAACAGTTCAGCTTGGCTAGTATTGTCTTAAGAATAGACAGAGGGCAAAAATTTCAAAATTATAGGGAAATGGATTTCAAATATTTTAAGAGGATGAGCTATCCAAAAATAGAATAAGAAAAGACTTCTTTAGGGGGTAAAGATTATTTTATTTTAAAAAAAACTGTACATTTGCCAAGATATTACAGAGGAATGTGTGAGAGATTTCTGTAAAGTAACTATTGTTCAAAAATATCCTTTTGAAAGAACCATTCCTGAAATATCTTATTTCCCACCATGCCTAACACAGTATCTTACCCAGGACAAAAACTCAGTAGATATTTGCTTACCAATTAAGTTTACACTGATTTCAGAACCTATGGCAATTTACTTGAATATTTTCTATGGTAGCCCATATCCACCTTTTATAGGTGAACTTAATTTGTGGAAATAGTAAAAGGTATTTGCAGCCAAATTTGATAAATAAGGTAGCAAATCTAGACAATTAAATTTGGCTTATAAAACATATAAAATGGAAGTTAGTGAGATAAAGGTTTGCAATCATTAAGCGCTGAGCCTCACATGGGGTAAATGTCCCCTGAACTGCAACTATCATTGTTATTATTATAAACTGAACCTGAGGGCAAATTCTCAAAAAGGAACTCAATAATGGTGAAGTTGTAAGAATGAATATGCTATGATTCTTTTAAAAGAAATAATCTCATTTGAATACATGGTAGTACATTTGTTGAAATCAGTTTCAACACTTAGCTGTACACTGACATTATATCCCATTTTTCTAGAACTTTGCAGGAATAACAACATATGTATGCCTTAGCTAAGTATCTTTCCAATAAAGCATTGAATGAGAAATCCTAAAAAATAAAGACTTATCCTATAATGAAAATATCTCCCTTAAATACAGATTTCAAATCCTTTTCCCACCCAGGCATTTGGGGGGCCTTTCACTTGGCTGAGCTCTCCAAACACTGTGCTGATATTAGCAATCTGACTTTTCTTCTGAAACAGGGACTACAGGAGGAAAAAATAGAAATTGGGAACCTGTCCAGGAAGCACAGATTGCAATGTATATCCTATAATTAGAGAGCTTTAAAAATGTGAAAATGAAGCAAAACCTTTAACAAATGCTATTTCCAGAACAGGTAAATTATTATTCATTTTATGAATAAGAAAAAAAATACCTGGGATCTCTCAGCTAGTTTGATGTTCTCTGGCAGAGCTGCTGCATATCTTTGCTGTTGGGGCGTCATTTTCTTCTGCACAGACTTCTTCTTAATTTTAGTTTCTGAAACATACTCTATATCAGAGTCTTCACTTTCTGTGTCTCTTTTTTGGCCTCTAGGGCTGGTTGAAAGCTCAAAGGATGAAAGAGATTCAGGCTTCAAGTCAACAACTGAAGACCTGATTTTCCGAGTTCTGGTATTTTCCTTAAACAACAAAAACATGTATTTATTTTTTGGTAGCCAGCTTATTTATACTGAATTACCATTTCCCTAATATTACATTATGCAATATTTCTTACTACTAATAAAAAGTTTAAAAAATGAAAAGCTTAGAAAATCAATCTTGGCAAATATATACTGCCATAGTGACTCATTAGGAGTTTGATTCTGAATTGGTTACAGAGCCGGGCTGAGTCGAGAGCTCTGCTTCTGAAGATGCAGAAGAACCTCCACAAGACAAGATCAAAGAAGAACTTCTCCACACCACATAATAATCAAAATGGCCAACACAGAGGTCAAGGAAAGAATCTTAAATGCATCAAGAGCAAAAGAATGGGTGACATTCAGGGGAAAAATTAATTGGAATTTTTCCCCTGAGAGAATCACTCCAGACTTCTCAACCCAGATCATGAAAGCCAGGAGGGACTGGTATGATGTACGACAGACTCCGGAAAAAAATAAAAAACAACTTCCAACCAAGATTGCTATATACAGCAAAGATATCATTCAAAGTTGATGGAGAAATAAAAACCTTTCTAAGACAAGCAGAAACTAAAAGAATTCATGACTTACCAAGCCAGCACTAGAGAAAATACTTAAAGAAATAAAACACAAAGAATAAAAAAGAACATAATCCAACTATATGCTGCTTGCAAGAAACCCACCTTACAGGCAAAGATATAGATTAAGAGTGAAAGGATGGAAAAAGATATACCATGCAAATGTAAACTGAAAATAAGCAGGGGTAGCAATGCTCATATCTGACAAAGCAGACTTTAAGCTAAAACTTATCAGTAGAGACAAAGCAGGTCACTTCTTACTAAAAAAAAGGAACAATCCAACAAGAAGATATAATGATAATAAACATTTATGACCCAAATGTGGGTGTACCCACTTTTACGAAATACACTCTTTGGGACATTAGGTCTCAAATAGACCCCAATACAGTAATATTGGGAGACTTCAACACACCTATCATATCACTAGATCGATCTTCCAGATAAAATCCCAAAAGATATGAAACCAAACTACCAGACTAATGCATGTGTATCTATGTTTATAGCTGCACAATTCACAATTGCCAAACTTTGGAACCAGCCAAGGTGTCCATCAACAGATGAATGGATTACAAGACTATGGGATATGTACGCAATGGAATTTTACGCAACCATAAAGAAGAACAAAATTACATCATTTGCAGGGAAATGGAGAGAACTAGAGAACATTATGCTAAGTGAGATTAGTCAGTCACAAAGAGTGAAAAGTCAGATGTTCGCCCTAATATGTGGAAGCTAGATAGAAGGGGACTTAGAAGGAACTCCAGACAAAGAAGAAGAAAACTTTAGATGAACAAAGATGACCTAACTGAGGGAGTTGGGAGGGGGGTGGAGGGAAACACACTAAAGCACATGATGTATATATACAAACTTATAAGACTCAATCACTATGCAGAGCACAAAAGGGAGGGAAGGGGGAGGGAATAGGGTGGGATTTGAGGGAGGGCTAAATGAGAAATGTGTGATGAGCAATGTGTGCATGTATGATTCTGCTAACCTGACACTTATCAAATGTATAATTACAATGCACCAATAAATGAATATAAAAAATAAAATGTAATGAACCCGCCCCCAAAAATATGAGTAAAGACTCTTTAGACCTAAAGAACACTATAAACCAATTGGACCTAATAGACATATACAGAATATTCCAACCAACAACTGTGCAATACACATTCTTCTCAGCTCCACATGGATCCTTTTCCAAAATAGACCATATTCTGGGCTACAAAGCAAGTAATTTCTTGCATCTTTTCAGATCATAAGGGAATGAAAGTAGAAATCAACAACAGGAAGAACAAAAGAAATTGCATAAATACATGGAGACTGAATGATACACTCATAAATGAAGACAGGATCATAAAAGAAATAAGGTGAGAAATAAAATAATCATAGAATTAAACAAAAATAGAGACACACAACATATCAAAATCTATGGGATACTATGAAGGTAGTTTTAAGAGGAAGATTTATATTACTGAGTGTCCACATAAAAACAGAAAACCACCAAAGAGACAACCTCATGACACACCTCAAGGACCTTGAAAAACAGGAACAGATTAATCCCAAAGCCAGTAGAAGGCAAGAGATAATTAAAATCAGAGCAGAAACCAATGAATAGAGAACAACAACAGTGACAACAAATACAAAAGACCAACAAAACAAAAGCCATTCTTTGAAAAGATTAACAAGATTGATAAACCCTTAGTCAGCCTAACTAAAAGAAAGAGAGCATCAATCCAAATTATTAAATCAGAAATGAAAAAGGAGATATAATCACAAACAAGGGGAAATCCAGAGAATCATCAAAAACTATTTTGAAAATTTATACTCCAATAAACTAGAAAACATAGAAGAAACTGACAGATTTCTAGACACATAAAACCTACCTAAGCCGGGCGTGGTGGCACACGCTTGTAATCCCAGTACTTTGGGAGGTGGAGACCGGAGGATACGGGTTCGCGGCCAGCCTCAGCTCGCGCATGTGTGCGTGCGCGCACGCGAGCGTTCTCTCTCTCTCCCTAGCTCCCTGTCTCTCTCTCTCTCTCTCCCTGTCTCTCTCTCTCTCTCTCTCTCTCTCTCTCTACTTAGTGAGGCCCTCCGCAACTTCGTGAGACCTGGTTTCAAAATAAATTATAAAAAATAGGGCCGGGGGCGTAGCGTGGAGGTAGAACGCCCCTGCATTCAATCCCCGGTACCAAAAAAAAAAAAAAAAAACTACCTAAATTAAAACAAGAGGATATAGAAAATCTAAACCAACCAGTAGCAAGAAAAGAGATAGAAACAGCAATAAAAAGCCTTCCATCAAAGAAAAGTCCAGGTATGGGCAGATTCCCAGCTGAATTGCACAAAACAGAAGAATTAAACCCAATATTTCACAAGTTATTCCATGACATTAAAAGAGATGAATCCTTTCAAACTCCTTCTATGAGGCCAGTATAACCTTAATACCAAAACCAAATACCTCAAGAAAAGAAAATTGCAGACTAATACCCTTGATGAACATAGATGCAAAAATACTAAACAAAATACTAGTGATGCACATTCAAAGCCATATCAAGAAAACTGAACACCATGACCACGTTGGTTTCATTCCAGGAATGCAAGGCTGGTTCAACATACATGTCTTTCACCACATAAATAGAACTAAGGACAAAAATCACATGATCATCTCAATAGATGCTGAAAAAGCATTTGA
The DNA here is from genome assembly GCA_004027185.1 of Glis glis. Lineage (NCBI taxonomy): Eukaryota > Metazoa > Chordata > Mammalia > Rodentia > Gliridae > Glis > Glis glis. The sequence continues at coordinate 38,675 of PVJS01001426.1, read as the reverse complement.
CAAAATCCAACACCCATTCATGTGAAAAACACTGGAGAAAATTGGAATAAAAGAAATTTGCCTAAACATCATTAAGGCAATGTACAATAAACCCAAAGCCAACATCATGTTGAATGGGGAAAAACGGCGAGAATTCCCTTTAAAATCAGGAACAAGGCAAGGATGCCCACTATCACCACTCCTTTTCAATATAGTACTTGAGACTCTTGCCAGAGAGATAAGGCAAGAGGAGGATAGCAAAGGAATACAAATAGGAAAAGAAGAACTGAAATTATCTCTATTTGCACATGACATGTTCCTATACTTAGAAGACCCAAAAAACTCAACAAAAAGACTTCTAGAGCTGATTTACAAATTCAGCAAAGTAGTGAGATACAAAATCAATCTAAAAAATTGAGTAGCTTTTCTATATGCCAACCATGATTTCACTGAGAAAGAAATACAGAAAACAATTCCATTCACAATAACCTCAAAAACAATAAAATATGTTGGAATGAATCTAAACAAGGAGGTAAAAGATCTCTACAATGAAAATTATAAAACACTAAAGAAGGAAATTGAAGAAGATGTTAGAAGATGGAAAGATCTCTCATGCTCTTGGAGAGGCAGAATAAATATTATTCAAAATGGCCATTCTACCAAAAGTGATCTACAGAGTCACCCTATCAAAATACCAATATCATTCTTCACAGAACTAGAAAAATCAGTCCTAAATTTCATATGGAAAAACAAGAGACCTAGAATAGCGAAAGCAATTCTTAGCAATAAGAACCATGAAGGAGGCATCACAATTCTAGTTTCAAATACTACTACAGAGCTATAGTAATAAAATCAGCATGGCATTGGCAAAAAATCAGACACATAAACCAATGGAACAGAACAGAGGATACAGAAACAAATCCATACACTTATAGTCAATTGATTTTTGACAAAGGTGCCAAAAACATACACTGGAGAAAATATAGCCTTTTCAACAAATGGTGTTGGGAAAATTGGTTATCCATTTGTAGAAAAATGGAATTAAATTCCTACCTGTCATTCTGCACAAGAGTCAACTCAAGGTAGATCAAAGACCTGGATATTAGACAGTAGACTGAAATTACTAGAGGAGGACATAGGTCCAACACTCCAACATATAGGCACAGGTAAAAACTTCCTCAATAAGACCTCCAAAGCTCAGTAAATTAAAACAAGAATTAATTAATGGGATGACATTAAAAAGTTTCTCTTCATCAAAGGAAAATATCAAGTCAAAAAGACTACAGAATGGGAGAAGATCATTTCTAGCTATTCCTCTGATAGAGGACTAATATCCAGAATAAACAAAGTACTTAAAAGACTTAATATTAAAAATTACCCAATCAAGAAATGGGCAATTGAACTAAATAGACACTTCACAAAAGAGGAGATACAAATGCCTAATAAATACATGAAAAAATGTCTGAGAGGGTCTAAGTCTTCACAACTGTTGTCTCTTAAAGAAACTCTAAGGTTAGCTAGGCACAGTGGCACATGCCTGCAAACCCAGTACTTGGGATGCTGAGACAGGAAGATCACAGGTTCTAGGCCAGCCTCAGAAACTTAGTGGTTGCTTAAATAATAACCTGTTTCAAAATAAATAATAATAATAAAAGGGCTGGTAGTATAGGTTAGAGGTAGAACGCCCCTGGTTCAACTCCTAGTACCAGAAAAAAACAAAGAAAGAAAAAAAGCTCTAAAGTTAAAAAGTGTTCTCTTCTAAATTTTGAATTTTAGATAATAGTAATTTTAGAAATATGTTATATGACATTTAGAAAATACAAGAAACAATGTACGAATTATACATATGTATGAATATAACATATTTCTAGGCAAATATACATCCATAGACTGAAAATCAATCCTTATCTCTCTCTCTTGCTCTCGCTCTCTCTCCCTCTTCCTGTCTCTCTCACAGAAAATCTTAGAAAAAATACATTAAAATATTTAAAAGAGTTATCATGTTCAGGCAGTAAAATAACGGGTGACTTAAATTTTATGCTTTATTTTCTAAGTTTTGCCTAATAAACGCATATCAACGCCAAAACAGAACAATGACAGTAAAAATCGATTAGTGTTTCATTTCTGAACTTCATCAACCATGATAACATCTGGCCGTTGATTAGGCTTATCTTTCATATAGGAAATATAAAACACATGGCTCCATCCTACTGTAATTACTCACCGTAGGTGCTGAAGTGAGGCAGGCGTAAGGGAACTCAGAGATCCTACTTGTCGGTATAAAGTGAAGCTTTCATGGGGAAAAAAATCATTGAGGCAAATTTGAGTAAAAATAACTTCCAATTAGCATATTATAGTAATTCAATATTCTTTATTTCCTAAAGAAGTGTCAAGATAGCACACCTCACCCATAATTATTTAGGTATACTGCAGCAATGTTCTAGTTCGTAGTGACTGGTTAGTGCTAGAGAATTTGATGGTTTGTGGAAGCACTGTGTCTCTGAGCAACTGCAGGGGTTGCAGTGTCAAACCCTGTCTGGGTCCAGCCTCTGCATCCCCTATCTCCTCTCTCTGGAGCCCCTCTGTTGCCCACCTGCAGGGCCCAGGGTCTGCAGTGAATCCTGACCTCTGGCAGCAGTTCTGTCTGGCCCAGAGCTCTGGGTCTGAGATTCAGTGGACTCAGCCTAAGTGTGTTCCTAATGGCTAAGATGCTGCCATGATCTTTCAACATCCAGAGGTTACCCTATGCTCCAAGGCACAAGGGAGAGGGCAGTAGGTGCTCTCTCTGAGAAGGGAGCTCATTTTAAGCTAATATTCTGATATGATAATCATGACCCTAAAATGTCATGACTATCACATGTTAAACACACGGGTGTTAAACACACAGCAGACAGTTTAGGAGTAGTGCAGGCCCTGCCCTCTGGGCCCAGGTTCACGGCCCTTAAGGTGAGACTGGTTAGGTGTCTGCTTGCACTTCGTTTTTAACATACCCACTGTTGTATCCAGCTCTGTGTCCAGATTCTCTACGACAGAATATTTACCTTGCTCTTGTAAGTACCTTGCCCCATAAATTGGAGCCCTGGCTCTGATTAAGGTTCAAATCTGCTCTGTTGAAAATTTTCTAATACACGTGGCCTATATAGATTTTGAAATGGCATCTTTTTCTGTGTCCTGAGATTCAGATGCTTCTTGGTGGTACCTCATACCTGCAGGAACCTTCATGGCAACCCTTCCAAAATTGAATTATTTCACCTCTGCACCTGTACCCATCTCAACCAGCACTTCCTAATGTAATATCCCTCTGACCAAAGTCATTACCAAACACCAAGAATCCCACACTAGAGGTCTCCATTATTCTTGACTCACATAGGTAAATCAACATAGGTAAATTCCAAAAGAATTATTTTGGAATTTACCTATGTTGCTGTGTGCATCAAGAGTTCATCCCTTTTTATTACTGTCATTTTTCACTAAAGGGACATACCACAGTTTGTCCTTTCACCTACTGATGGTCACTCTGGTGGTTTCCAAATGTCAGTTATTATAAACAAAAAGACTATGAGCATACAAGTACAAATTTTTGCATAGACTTATATTTACACTTCTCTTGGATTGTACCTAGAAGTAGGGTCATGTTGTAGGTATATGTTTAACCTTTAAAAAATTCCAAAGTGCTTTTTAAAGTCATTTTATCATCCTAGCCAATATAATATGATCAACTGTTTTAATTTTATTCATTATAGTGTGTAGTATTATCTCAATGTGGTTGCAATGACTAGTTCATTTTCTAAAACACATCATTGTAAGAATTAGGTTTTGCCAGGCATGGTGATGCACACCTGTAATCCCAGAACTTGGGAGGCTGACAGGCTGAGGATTGCAGGTTTGAGACCAGTCTCAGAAACTTAGTGAGGCCCTCAGTAATTTAACATGACTCTGTTTCAAAACAAAAATAAAATAGGGCTGGGGGTGTATCTCAGAGGTAGAATGCCCCTGGGTTCAAACCCCAGTACCAAAAAAAAAAAAATTAGGTTACAGCAAAAGAATTGAACTTGGCCTGGTAACAGTATATGGTTCAGTTAAATTCTTTGAGTTTACAATATTTTTAATGTGAACTTAAAGATAATTATTTTTGCTACATAGTGTTATTAATCACATAGTTTATTAATTAGCTCACTAGAGTTACGAGTAAATAAAATTTTGTAAGTTCCATAAATTTTACTCTTTCATTTCAACTTCAGAGTTGTTCCTACAGAAGAACTTGAAACATTATAGAAAAACATAGCAAAGACTTGTTAACTGCATTTTGAGTAGAAAAACATTCTTAATCATGGTCAAATAAAACATTTTAAGGCAATATGGAAGCCAACAGCAGGTATTGCAATGACCTGCAGTAAACGAATGCAGGCAAAAATTCACTCGTGATTGGAAGAACACAGAAGGAGAAAGGGGCAGAGGCATTCAAAGGCAACTGCCCTAAATAACTTTTCTATCTTGGTTCCATACCCAGAAGGATTTACTACAGTTGATGAATGGGTTATAATTTCACATATTTTTAGTAAAGCTGCACCATATCCTTAAGAATTGGGGGTCCTAAAGAAAATGTGAAATTATGTCATTTGCTGTTAAGCAAAATAAGCCAGACTCGGAAAGTCAAGGGTCCTATTTTTTCTCATACATAGGTGCTAAAGGAAAAGGGGGGAGATGGGGATTTCATGAAAATAAAGGGAGACCAGTAGAGTAGAGGAAGAAAACAGGGTGAGAGAGAAAGGGGGAGAACAGGGAGAGACTGGAGAGTAAAACTGACCAAATTGTATTATGTGTGTGTGCATATATATAACAATGAATCCCACTGTTATGTATAATTATAATGTACCAATGAAGTGTGTGTACACACACACACACACACACACACACACACACACACACACAGAATTTAGGGTCCTCTTTTTCCACCCATCTGATTTCCTCTTATTTCCTTCCTTACTTTTATCACATACTTTCCTTCACTTTATAACTACAGGGAAAGCTTAACTTGAGCAATTTACACCAATATTTTCATCTCTTAAAAACTGTCTAGCTCTGAAATCTTTTACTCTTCTTTATAATTTACAGTTCTTCTAAGTGTCTCAGGATTATTGTCAATGCTCTTCACATCCATTGATTTTCTTTTCCCTTGGTTCCTCTCCTTTCTCTCAATCTATCATACCCCTCTCGATGTTCCCTCTATTCCCAATTGTGCCTGAGAAAAACAATCCATCACATTGGCTGTGCTCTGCCACACCCATCTGACAGTCCTCAGCCTTGGATCAGTCAGACCATTGATCACTTTCCATCTCTGCTCAGAAATTTTGGGCTGCTAAAATGTGTGTAACTGTTGAGTCCACACTAAAAAAATAAAAATAAAAAAAACCCAAAAATACATGGTTCTCATCTTTTACTCATATTTTTATCATATTTTACTTGTTCCTAATTAACCTCTGTTTTCATTCCCCAAAGGTTTTCTACTCAAAGCCTGCCTCTTTCACTGCCATCAGATGGCCCTGCAACTTCTTTAGAAAAAAAGAAAACAAAATTAAGGTTATGTGTGAGCACTCTGAACTTCTTTCCCATAATCTCAGAGAAAAAGATGTCCCTGTTCTTACCCTAAATTGAACCCTCTACCTGGTCCTCACACTCTTTCTTCCTGTCTTCACTGGACTCTCTCCATCAATCAGGCCCCATCTCTCCTGTGTGTTAAGTTTCTCCAGTTCCACTGGGTTCCTTCTCTTAGTCCAGAAACATTGTCTATTCTCTCCCACCCACAAATTTACCTCTACCTTACCTAGCCCCCAAACCTACCTAACACTCTAGCTACAACACTATCTTTCTCAGCCCCTTTCGTACAAAATTTCCTAATATAGCTTACTGCCATGGCTCTACTTTCTTTACTTTCCATTAACTATTTCCCCTTTACCGACCTGGCTTCCCCTCTGAAATTTATGGAGTGGAGTTTAGCAATGTCCTTTAAGGTATAAAAACTAATGGTGTTAGCACAATGTCCAGATCATAATAGTAGAGAGGAAATACTTGTATATTTAATTTAATAATGCAGCAGAATTGAAGACAACAGACCAAAGCAAAATACTAAAACATAAGATTAGGAGGAAGTGTTTTAAAGAAAGTAGGATATTTTGGTTTTCCTATTGAAGCATCTTCTGTAGACACAGAGATACATATAATTAGTGCACTGGAATAAATTTGCACATGCTAAGTACACTAAATGAAGTTGACCTTAATAAAAAAAGTTAATATTTTGTCCAAAAGCTTGCCCTTTAATTCTAATTTCTAACTCTAGAAGAAGAATTTTCTACTAATACAGACATTTCTAGTAATAGATGATGATTTTCAGGAATGGTTTGAGGGTTGGCCTATAATTTTTTAAATATATATTTAAAATCATGTTTATAGCAGCATAATTCAAAATAGCCAAATCATGGAACAGTCTAGGTGTCCATCAACAGAAGAATGGATTATGAAATTATGAGATATACACACAATGGAATTCTACTCAGCAATAAAGAAGAACAAAATCATATTCTTTTCAGGAAAATGGATGGACGTGGAGAACATTATGTTAAGTGAGATTAGCCAGTCACAGGAAGTGAAGGGTCATATGTTTTCTCTTATATGTGGAAGCTAGGGAGTAATCAGGATACAAGATGAACTTTAGATAAAAGAGGAGAAACCCCAGTGGGGCGATGGAGGTGGTCTAGGGAAGAATGGTGGGGGGAGGGAGAATTAACGAAGGAAACACTTCCATTGACATGATGTACACATATGAAATTATTAATACCAACCACAATATCCTGTATGAGGAAGGAGAGGGAATGGGGAAGAAGAAGCAGGGAGGGGGGAAGATCCACCAAGTGCTGTGTGCATGTATGTCCCTATCACTCTGAACTACATTATGATGTGAGACTACAATGCACCGATAAAAGTATATTAAAAATAAATAACTAGCTGGGTGTGGTGGCACATGCTTGTAATCCCAGTACTTGGGAGGCTGAGACAGGAGGATCACAGGATCGAGGTCAGCCTCAGCAACACGAGGCCCTCCACAACTTAGTGAGAACCTGTTTCAAAATAAACAATAAAATAGGGCTGTGGGTGTACCTCAGAGGTAGAATGCCCCTGGGTTCAATCCCCAGAACCACAATAAATAAATAAATAAATAAATAAATAAATAAATAAATAGCCAAGCCGAGCGTGGTTGTGCACGCTTATAATCCCAGTACTTGGGATGCTGAGACAGGAGGATCGCAGGTTCAAAGCCAGCCTCAGCAACTTAGCGAGGCTTTCAGCAATCTAATGAAACCCTGTTTCCAAATAAGATATAAAATTGGGCTGGGGGTGTAGCTTGGAGGTAGAATGCCCCTGGGTTCAATCCCTAGTACCAAAAAAAAGGTTAAAAATAAATAAATAATAAGAATCATATATATCTTTAATTCGAAGAACACATTTTTGCATCTTTGATTGCATTTCTGCAAAATAGAAATCTTTCAACGCAGTTATTTTACTTCAAATTCTGTCTCAGTTACTTAATGAGTACTAATAATAGCATCTTTTTATCATCATCATCATCATCATCTTTTCAGATTTCAGAGAAGAGTAATTACCCTAGAAATTTGGAAATATCAGTATTTATTTTTAAATGATGCCCACAAACTCTTCCAGCAAGACTATTTCATTGCTTTACAAGTTCTCAAAGTCCTGTGAATCACAGACTGAATCAGCGAAAGCTGACTAAGATGCTCCGGGAAGCAGAAAAACTGAGGGCTCCATAAGCCAGGAATAAAGGGGGGATAGCTGTGGTGAAAGATCCGGGGAGACAGGCAGAAACGCAGATTCCAAGGTTCAGTTCCAGGGATTTTTTTTTTTTATTCAGTCCATCAGGAACAGTCCAGGAATCTGCCTTTCTACAAACATGTAAAGCTGTTCTTATACAACTGGCCCAATAATCTTAGACTCTCAGCTTAAGAAAGAATTCTCCTTTCTAATTCTGCAGCAATGCTGTGTGGGACTAAAGAGAAAAATACTTTTGTATTTCTGCACAGTTAGAACTTTGTGATTAAATTTTACTGAATTTGAGACCTGGACTAAAAGAACAAATCTTGGGATCTGAGACCATAGAAATAAGTCCTCGATTGTAAACCTGGAGAAGCTGATCTTATCTCCCCCCCCCGAAGAGATTTATTTTTATTCCAAATAGTAAGGACACAAGATCCTTCCCAAAGAGCAAAAAAGTGTGGGGAGCGTGGCTGCCATTATCCTCTGTGAATGCCCAGTTCACTTTCTTATCCCCCCCCAGAGTTCCCCGACTATAGTACAAACTGCAGTATATATGCAGGATAACATCTGATCTAACTTTCATGTCATCTGTCACCCCAGGGGTGAGAACTGGAGCAAAGGGGAATTCACGCAATTATTCACTATAAATAAGAATCTGCCCTGCTCCATAAACATCATGTTATCCTTCAAAAATAATATCAATAAGTCAGATGTGCTGACACATGCCTGTAATCCCAATACTTGGGAGGCTGAGACAGGAGGATCACAGGTTCAAGGCCAGGCTCAGCAACTTAGAGAGACCCTTAGCAACTTAGTGAAACCTGGTTTCAAAATTAAAAAAATAAAATAGGGTTGGGGTGTAACTAAGAGGTAGCATGCCCCCCAATACTATTTTTAATAATATGAATAATATTAATAATATAGATATTTAAAAATTAACAGCTTATGATAGGAGACGGGCAACCAATACTCAGAGGTTCTAAAATTTGGATGGGTTTTTGCAAATATCTAGCTTCACCCTTCTTTTGATAGAGCAGAGCTGGGGGAGGTAGAGTCTAGGATGCAGAACTAGATAGAGACTTTAGACAGGCCTGAGGTCACTCAGCTTATAAACAACACGCTGGATCCTGAAACTTCTCCCCTGCACCATCTGAACTCCAGGCCAGTTTTGCCATCGCCTGCTGCTGCTGCTTCCTCCTTCAGAGAGCCCCGAAGCTTCCCTCCTGCACAGCTTCCCAAAGTGACCACTCTGCCCTCCAACCATGCATAATGTAGACAGAGCTCTTCAAAAACACAAACAAAAAACTACGATTTCAATTTCTCCCACTCTGAACTGAAAACAGGAGACACAGGAGTTCAAACAGCTTTGAGCTAAGAATTGATCACATGCATTAGATCTGCCTTTGTCCCAGGGTTGTTTGTGTGATCTTAGCCGGAGAGGCAGGACAGCTGAGTGACAGAGGGAGGGGTCTGGAGCCAGACGGGGACCAGGTGAAATGAGGCTTCTGCAGTTTCCTCACTCTGCCTTTGGCAACTGACTTCTCTGTGCCTCGGTTTCCTCATCTATAAAACAGGAATCATAATAATTGTAGGATTTCCATCAGGATTAAATAAGTCAGTCCATGTAGAGCACCTCTCGCAGTGGCCATTCTAAGTGCTGCTCTTTAATGCTCCCATTCAGTCTTGTCATTTAAGTTCCTTCACCTCTGTAATATGTACAATGGTAGTGATCATTCGTGTAGTTTTAGACATGAACAAAAATATATGTGATTATGGAAATACTGGAAAAGAAATTGGAAAGAAGAGAATTGGAAATATGAAAAAATTTTAAATTATTTTTTACTATTAAAAAAGCCCATAGCAATCAAATGGTATAGTGTGTGTAGAAACAAATAGTAGACGAACCCTGAAGCAAATGAGGCTTAAGCCTCAGTCCCCCTGGCCTACATGAGCCTCTTCCATGGTCCTATTATAACTTCATATTCATAATTTTGTGTTTTCAGTTTTAAAGGAGTTCTCAAATTATATAAAACTCAGGTTCCACCGGGCCTGGTGGCACACACCTGTAATCCCAGTACTTGGGAGACTGAGACAGGAGGATCACAGGTTTGAGAATAGACTCAGCAACCTAGCGAGCCCTTGTTTCAAAAATTAAAAATAAAAAGGGGGATGGGGGCATAGTTCGGGGGTAGAATGCCCCTGAGTTCAATCCCCAGTGCCATCAGCAAAACAAAACACCATCAAGTTCCAAAAAAACAAAACTAGGTTTGCCCCAGTTCAGAAGCATTTTAAGCAATACTTAGTTATTTTCAAATGCCAGGAATTATTACTTGTAGCCTTGGCTCATATCCAGAAATCTTCTCTGGGTTCCATTGAATAGAAGAAAAATGATTCTAGACCACTGTGAAGACAAGGACAAGGCCTAACGTCAGCGAGTTCTCTAGGAATGTATGAGAATCCCTAGTGCGTCAGCCCTCACACCCTGCTCAGGAGGCTGCAGCTGATCAGGGGATACAGGTAACGGAATGGGAGAGTTACAGCACGTGTTGGTAAAGTTCAAGGTGGACAAGAAAACCCAAGTGAAATAGGTTTGAATTTCACTTGATCTTATAGAGTTGGAACGGAGGAAGGAACCAGATTAGGACTATGACCAGGACACAAAGATTTAATAATGTTAAGTCAGAGATCTAATGTAAGGGATTTGAGCTAAAAATCAAAACAACAATCAAGAAGCCCAGTTTCCAGAATTCAAAATGCAAAGCTGGGTCCTGAGTAAGAGGAAAGAGTAGGCCAAACAAGATGAAAAACAGGATTCAAGCTGGAGGGTGCAAGAGGAGGGGTACAGGCATGCTGGCGCCCAGAGACACAGACTTCCTTCACAAGGGAACAACTAGTAGTCTGCTCTGAAGGAAGCCAAATACCTATATCTTACTCACCAGTGAGAGAACAGGCCCTGGAGTGCGTCCAGAATACCAGGTAGCCTCTGAGAGTCCTTGATTAGCATGCACCTTAATCAAGGGCCAGTTGTACATACAGTTAGGTGCTTAAGGAGTTTTAGTGGGGCAGAGATCAAACAGGTATATTTGCATTAAAACCCAAATTAATATTCACTCCAGTGAAAATCATGTCAGGCAATGCACCTGAACCTCCACTTCTCTCTCCATCTCTGCTGATGTGAACAGGAATGACTGGTATGCAAAGAGAGGGCTGTAACGTGGCACGACTGCCTGCCACTGCTAAGGCGATTTCTGTCTCTCTCAGAGAAAGGATGCGTTCCCTCCGGACTCTAACTCACTTTGGCCTTCAGCAGCAGTGTTGGTCACTTCTGTGAAACTCAGGAGCAGACAACCATGGATTGCATTCCTTAGTTCCAATCTCCAGGAAAAACCGGTGTTATTTATGAAGCCAGGAGCTGAGAATATCCTGGTCTTTCCAAACCACACCATGATGCAAAAGCCAGGCTGCTATGATTTCCCTCTAACACTGGGGCTCTCTGGGTTTTTCAGTGAACAAAAAATGCTGTTCTGTCATGGAAGCGTGACATCAGCTCTTCTAGAAAGGATGAATAAGAAAAGAACTTGGGCCAGCAATTTAAGTTAAAAAGTGGAGCATCATCTGCTAGATAGTTACTGAGTCCAACACTGAGCCAAATGTGGTGGTGGGAGGTACCCAGAAGAAAAGCAGTGCTCGATACCTGCCTTCAAGCAACTTCTGGACAAGTTAATCATATACAATTTGTTTAACATCTCATTTGCTATGCTGTGAACCTAAGGCTCACAAGTATGAATGTAACATGTTTTATCCCTCTTGGAAAAGTAATGCATCACCACAGAGAAATGAGAGTTTTGTAGCAAGAGTAATAAAGTATTTCGACCAGAATGAGCATAATGGTCCCTTGCTAGACAAGAGTTTTTAGGTGTCATAAATTTTAGATCATGGCAGTTTATGTGAGGGGGCTGAAAATGTCCTTGATGAATAAATATATTTTCAAAGGCATCTGTCACTAGAGTTACACAGATCTGAGATCTCAGCATCCTACACAATAATGACACATTAAAAAGATTAAATTCTAAGTGGGAAAATGTGTTCACATTCTTCATTACAAAGTTGTACTCAGATATGCAATTTCAATTTGAAAAACACAGCTGAAAGTTCAGCAAACCGCCTTTGTTCTACATTTATTCCTAAAACGACCAATGTGGGAATTGCCAGATTATACAATTTCATTTTTTTTGTGTGTGTCCATTGTAAGAGAATAGAATGCTATTATTGCTGGAGTTCCCTTTCAACAGACATGGAATTTTATATGGCTATTTATTTGAGGGGAAGACTATGAACATGATAAATGAAATTCAAATGTGGTCTCTGTACTCCCATACAAATGCAACACTTTATTTTGGCCAAGAGTAAGAACATTTTGTTCTCCAATAAGATATGCAGAAGTTGGTAAGTTTTACCTATGAGAGTCAACCAATCCAATTAAGTGAAGAATATTTGTTTTGTGAAGAATTTCTCATGAACCAAATTATTCCTTCCACCCTTTATTCGTTTTTTGGTGGAAGAGCCAGGCCTAGGTGCTGCTGGGAATGCCCAGATGAACAAGAAATGGTCCTTTATGCCAAAAATCTTATAGGAGACGGATCAGACACATGCATAACTATGATACCAATAAGAAGTTAAAAACATGGTCTAAGAGAGACATGCATAGGACAAGGGATCGGAAGGAAGGGGATATTTTTACAGATAGGGAAATGGAAGAAGACATCATAATGGGTTTGGCATTGGTTTTGGATTTTGAAGGACCAAGGGAGGGACAGAGACCACTACAGACAGGAATGGCAGGGACAAACGCACTCGGAGCAGCATGGAAGCGGAGGCCACGTGGAGGAACTGGGAGCAACTCAGTGTGAGCTCCATGCAGAGAGGAAGAAAGTGATGTTAGAAAGGCAAGAGAGGTTAGAGACAGCCTGGACTGTGGGACGACAAATTAATACAAAGTAGAAAGGATTCATTCAGAAAGACTGAGAGGACACACAAGCAGCACGACATCCACTGTGCAAACGTGTTGATTATACGAATATATGCCCCATTAACATTACTTAGGTACGATGATATAGTGCAGGTTACTTCAGGGAAGGAAGTTATGGTCTTTCTTTTAATGATCAGGGGTATTAAGTGGGTTTTAAGTGGTACCGGGAAAAACCTCTGAATGAAATGTAACTAAAAGTATATTCTGCGTACACAGTTGTCCTTGACGTACAACAGAAGGTAGAGGAGAAATCTAAGTTGTGAGTCAACACTGAGAAAGGGGAAGGTTTGAGGACTGGGAAGTACTCATATGCAGAGGGGTTGATTGTATAACTCTAAGGTTTTAAAATTATTGTCTAAGTACACTGAAAAATACGATAACAATCATCTAGTGAATTTGCCAACTAGCAGCTAAACAATCAAGGGTACACAATGAAAATGAGAACGCTCCATTTGGCCAGTAGGTGGCGCTTGTCACCTAGCAGAGGAAACTGCAGGTCGTGAGGATTGACGCGGAGAGTGGAGCTGGACACAGATTACTCCTCCTCCATCTATCCAGAAGAAAGATTGGAATGGGCTGTCCCAGCAGTGCAATTTATAACGAGGAGCTTGGCTTGTCGACACAGCTTATCAATTTCGTGGAGGGTGACCCCGTTACTCTACAAAATGCACCACAGGAGACAGATCTGGAGTTCCAGCTCTCCTATAGGTTTGCTGAACTGAGATATTTCCTTGAACACATATGACTCAGAATATATCAGTTTGTTGCTTTGTAAATGTGTTCATGTCCTTTTGGTCTGTGTTTATCCTATGTGACTTTGAGCAAAATTGTTCGGAACTAGGAAAAAATGAAACAAATTCTGAATTCACCATTTAAAGATATGTGATTTGATTCGAGTTATTTAACTTCTTTGAACCCCACTTTCTTCTCTGGTTAAAATGGATATAAGTAGCTGGAATGTTGTAGGAATTAAATAAGATAGCAGATGGAAATGAGACCTTCAGACCTAGCTAGTTCACCCCCCTCCCCCCCCCGGAGGACCAGTTCTTTTTTTTTAATGTACTTTTATTGGTGCATTATAGTCTCACATCACAATGGAAATCAAGTTGACATTAACATACATGCACGCAGCACTTGGTGTCCCCCTGCCCTCACCCCAACACATAGAATTAAGATTGACATTAGTATATTCTCATATGTTAATATGGTTGATGGTAGAAATTCCCTTAATGAACTTCATTATTCCCCTTCCCCTTCCCTTAGAACAGTTCCCTGACTTTACTGAGGCTTCTCCACTGTTGAATGGAAGTCCCTTTGTATCCTCCTTGCTCCCTAGCTTGTGCATATTAGCAAAGACATATGACCCTTCTCTTTCTGTGATTGACTGATCTCACTTAACATAATGTTCTCCAGGTCCTTCCATTTTCTTGTAAATGCTGTTATTTTGTTCTTCTTTATTGCTGAGTAGAATTCCATTGTGTGTATTTCCCATAATTTTGTAATCCATTCATCTGTTGATGGACATCTTGGTTGGTTCCATAATTTGGCTATTGTGAATTGTGCTGCTATGAACATGGGTATGCATATATTACTGAAGTTTTCTGGTTTCAGTCCCTTTGGAATGATACCCAGTAGTGGTATAGCCGGATCATATGTGGATCCATTCCCAGTTTTCTTAGGAATCTCCATACTGATCTCCAAAGTGGTTGGACTAGTTTGCGCTCCCACCAACAGTGCAGGAGAGTTCCTTTTTCCCCACATCCTCGCCAACATTTATTATTTTTTTACTTCTTAATGATTGCCATTCTGATTGGGGTTAGATGAAATCTCAGAGTAGTTTTGATTTGCATCTCCCTGGTTGTTAATGATGTTGAACATCTTTTCATGTATCTGTTTAGTGTAAAGTCTTGTAAGTTCTTTGTATATCCTAGATATTAGTCCCCAGAGGACCAGTTCTAACCACGGGGTACCTCTGTGGGTACTTTCTAATATGGAGGTGCTCCTGGGAGTTAGACTTCGTCACTCTACACACAGGTAGGGGTAGGGGAGAGGCTACAGTTGTTCATTTCTAATAGGAGCGCTATTATATGATCATTTCCATCATCATTCTACTCTCCTGATTGTTGGTGACACAAAACCTAGAACCACAGACCCTAAGGTCCAGAAAGATCTTTGATTTATCTAGTCAGCCTTTTGCTTCCCAGGTCAGGGTTCCAACTGCCATTAAAGCTGAAAGGCAAGAGGGCAAGAAATAAAGTGCGCAGGTTCAAGTCTTTTCTATTATTTGCTCTCCAGGTCTGGTCAGTGGCTAAGTGGTCCCTGGTAGTAGGAGGCAGGAAGAGTGCAGGAGGTGGACAGACATAATTCCATGGCATCTGAATTATTATTTTCTGATATCAGGAGAATGGAGAAATGGATGTGGCCAGTAAACATGGTGAATAATGGAAATAAAGTAGCCAGTTCTTGATCTTCTGGTGGTATCGAGCCTCCAATTGAATCCTGTCTACAATGGAATGGAATGGAATGGATCTAATGTTTTGTTTTTCTGGTTTTTCCACCCTTGCTTATATCACATTCTAAGAACACTTCTTCTAAAGGGCAGTCAGGAAAATGGTAAATTCACACTCAACATTGGACAGTTTTGAATCTTGTGTCTGACATCAAGCAGATATCATCAAAATAGAGTTTTTGAACAGTTTCATGGATTATTTTTGTGAAAGGGGAAATGAGGTGACCTTTCAGAATCTTCTATTCATCAATTACCTTATTTTATGAGTTGCACTGTTTTTAAAAGACAGATATACCCCATAAACACTGGATCTCTTTTTTAAAAATACATAAGCTTAGCATGCAATTTAAAAAGTAAGTTTCATGAAGGTACAATGAGTACTCATTTCCAAGAATCCCTTTATGTTGCTCTTCTCACCTAGAATACCCTGTGCATGTCCCTCTATTTACCCTAAATAGAGTTGAGTGCACAAGTTTAGGGCCACTTCCCCTGTAAACTTTCTTTGACTGAAGCTGTCCTCACTATCTTCTTATAATAAACTTCTATTTACAGAGTCACAGTAAAACCAAGACTATCCCTGCTCTCATGGAGCTTACATTCTGGTATTAGAGTTACGCTGAATCCCCACAATGCCCGACCTGGAATAGGCTTCAGGGCAGGCAGGTACTCAGTGACTACCTCATAATTAGCTCATTGCCTGTGGCAGGGCCAGTTAAGGGTACTGAGTACTGGAAAGTACGTTAAAGTTTCTAGGACTATTTTCACAAATGGATTTTGTGAATTTTTTCTCTCATGAAAGGAAAACAAAGGATGGTGAGGATTCTTATGTCCTTGGAACTAATGCTGGTAGATAAAGTACTGCTAAATTTCTTTGTTACATTTGAAACAAATTGAGTCTATAACCCTGGTTTAAAATTTTATGAAAAAAGCAACTACCAGCCGGGCATGGTGGTGCACGCTTGTAATTGCAGTACTTGGGAGGCTGAGACCGGAGGATCCGGGATCATGGCCAGCCTCAGCTACTTTAGTGAGGCCCTCTGCAACTTAGTGAGACCCTGTTTCAAAATAAAGACTAAAAAATAGGGCTGGGGGTGGAGCTCGGAGGTAGAATGCCCCTGGGTTCAATCCCCAGTACCGCAAAAAAAAAAAAAAGCAACTACCAAGAAAGAAAGAATGAGAGGAACTGATGTCCCAAGTCTGTTACTCCGTCAGCTGCCATCAAAATCCCTACTTCAGTGATGAATAAATAATCTAACCCTAAACAAACACCAGCTAAGTAAATCTCCATTAATATCCATTAATCACCATTAATATCCAAGGGTCGGCTCTGACCTCTATAGGAAAGAAAAAAAAATACAAAGATGGCCAGAAGAGAAGATCAACTCTGGATGTGCTGAATGCCTTTACACAGCTGCAAGGAGTGGTAAACGAATAAGAAGACAAAATTAAGATGTTCTAGAATACAAAGGTCTGAACTACCTACTTGTTCATTTATTAAAATGGCCACAGGCTATGATGTCTTTACTTCTGACTTCTGTTATCAAACCACAACTAAAAGCTCTACAGACTGCAGAAAGTTGAGCTGCTTTGGGGATGTGGGAAGTGCTTAGGGGAATGTGTCTACAAAATAATTCTCTATGTCTTTCCAAGAGAGACCAATCTCCAGGCTAAAAAAGGGTCAGGTGTCTCTGTCTTCTCAGGTGGTGTCTGGCTTGCACTGCAGATCCCTAGCCAGATGGGAGAGGAAGGGAGATAAAACACTTTACCTTGGAAAAGCCCGGAAAGACATGTAATGACTTGTTGAGGCTGGGGGTCTTGACTACAACCCCATCACTGAATTTTCTATTCTAATGAGCATTTTATTTCCTGACATCTACAGTCAACACATTTGGACATACGCTGCTGACCTTCTCAAGTGCTATTTGAGAAAGCTGACAAGCTAGCGATACAGTTAAAAAGACAGAATTTGGGTGCTAAGTCCATAAAATAAACAGAGATCTAATTACTTTATTACTTAAGAAACTAAACAATTTTTATACATGCCATATTTTCTTTCACTGGTAACAGTTATGCTTACCTATATTTATCAGTGTTTTATTTATTGAATATTCTTAACAATTAAAGGTGCCTTTAACTTTCTGTGACAATAGGCTAATATTATTTAAAAGAACTCTGTCCCTAAAATGTCGACCCTTAGGGAAGAAGCCTACTAAAATAAAAAATAGCCCAACCTCAGTCGGGTGCGGTGGCACGTGCCTATAATCCCAGTACTTGGGAGGCTAAGACAATAGGATTGTAGGTTTGAGACCAGCCTCAGCAACTTATCAAGGTCCTCAGCAACTTAGCAAGACTGTTTCACAACAAAAATATAATCTGGGTGTCGCGGCGCACGTCTGTAATCCCAGTACTTGGGAGGCTGAAACAGGAGGATTGCAGGTTCATGGCCAGCCTCAGCAACTTAGGGAGGTCCTCTAAAACTTAGTGAGACCCTGTTTCAAAATCAAAAGAATAAAATAGGGCTGGTGGTGTAGCTTGGAGGTAGAATGCCCCTGGGTTCCATCCCCAGTACAATAAATAAATAAATAAATAAATAAATAAATAAATAAAGGGCTAGGGGTGTAGCTCAAAAGTACAATGTCTCAGGGCTCAACCTCCAGTACCAAACAACAACAACAAAACAGCCCAACCTTTGGAATCATACAGCCTTGTTTCAAGTAGCTGTAGAATAGAAAGAACTGTTCTTATTGTGTTGAGAGGCTTAGATGTCATGTGAGCAGAATTTTCTTACTGAACTCCCTTTCCTTCTATGAACTCACCTCTAGAATAGTTCTCAGATCCAAAATCAAAAGTAAACGACAAAAAAGGAAAGGAAAAAAGAGGCTACCCATTTGACTTGGGCAACCCACATTAATCATTTGTACATATGAAACCAACAACTCAAGAGTCACAGCTGAATTTGGGGAGAACTAATGACAGCTCACCTGTGGCTGCTGTTCTGCCAGTTTATTTTGATACCTTTGGACTGACTCTCTGAGCCGCTTCTCTTTCTCATTTTTTGATGTCAATGTTGTGTTCATGGTGCCCAGGGGGATGGAAGGCAGATGTTCTATCTGATGACAACTTCACAATCAACAAGTAAAAGATTAATGTCAGGAGGAAATACAAAGCTACTTGCCACCTATAAAAGATGATTTACTTCTATAAGGAGTTACATTTTCTGTCATAGCTCCAAAATTCAAATACAAAGGAAGATCATTATATTCACAATTTTAGGTAACACATGACCTTAAGTCTCCAATTTGCATGGAAAGGAACTAAGTGGAAAATGTGGAGGGGTGCATATATTTATGAGGATGGGTAAGTATTAATTATTTTGCTAATGCTTCACTTAGCCTACATTATCCTAAAAGGAGGTCTGTTGCAAAAACGTTTTTTGGATCACTGAGCTTTATCTCACGACTGCCCAATATTTATTTCCCCTCCGAAATTAGAATAGAAATTTATATATCCCTCTAAAATATATCAAATACTTCTGCCTCTGAAGCACATGAATCCTTTGCTTGCTGAGTTCGCATCACCGAGAAGCCCAGTGACTATGTGACATGATGCAGTACACAGTGGTAGCCTGGAGGGGGAGTGTTAGTGAGACTTGCAGAGGCCGGTCCCCACACAGCTCGGATGGCCTGGACTGCAGCATCCTTCCTAACTACCCCCCAGCTGTTGGAGTATTTGCTCTTGGCAGTCTCCCTGACTCCCAGCTTCTGTACTATAGAATCAGGTAGAATTGTGTGTAGATGAACAATAAACAGGCTATGGATATGGATAAGCGCTTTCCTCGTATGGTTACAAAAAGTACTAAGACTTCAGAGACATATGGCTTAGAAGGTTTGAAGTCATATTTTTCTTTGTCTTACTTTAGCTTTTGTGACTCTGTTCTGGGAATTCAAGTTAGCCAAACTGTTAAAAAAGTAAGACCTTATTTTGTTCACCTTGGTATCAAGGCTGGACCTGGAAGGTTAGCTCACCTCACACTATGCACAGCTCTGACTCAGAGCATAGCTGGGGTGTGCATGAGGGGGGTAAAACGTTGAGATCAGGGCCTGGGACCTGTTCTAGATCAAGTAGTTTTCTATTATTGATAGGTGAGAGTGGGTGGGGATTCCATGGGTTACTGAAAAGAAGAGGAAAGGTCAAAGTTCACAGAAAATGCATGTGTGTTAGGCTAGGAGAAGGAGGAGGTAAGAATAGAGAGAGAGCCTTCTCCTATCTGAAATGGGGAAGAAAATCAGAACCAGCATTTCCCTGCTTTTCAAGGCTGCAGTATATATTCTTCTTGCCCCCTATCAACAGAGAAGAGTGAGGAACTACAATCAAATTCAAGTACTACTGGGAAAAAAAAAAAACCACTTAATTCCACCCACATATGGTGTTTGCTATTATTGTTATTTTCAAAGAAAGGTGCTAGATAAACAAATCCTAGGGACAACTACTATATATACTGCCACCCACAGTGTGGATTTGAAGACATCTGTGGGGTGGTACCTATAATAGAGTCCTGTATTTCATTTGAGAAGAGAACCTTGTGGCAACGTTAAATTTTTATTTGGAAAAGAGCAACCTCAATTACTTGATCAGAATGCAGTGCACTTGACTGTCTTCATTTAAAGATTTTTGGAAATAAATTTGGATAAGCAATGCAGCCCACAGGTATTTTTTTTTAACATCCTTTTCAAAAACTCAGACTCTTCTGGCTCAGCCAAGTAGCAGGCATCATTTTCACCCTGTCGGTGATCCCTACTTTCAATGCAGATAAATGCATCCGCATGAGTGTAATGGAAGTGTGCTGAGATCTATTTCTCAGATACTGTGACAAAAATGCATAGTCTTCTGTGCTCAAAGTGGAAAAGAAACATGAGGCTTCAGCAGTTTGAAAAAGAACAGCTCCATTCTACCCTGTCCAGGTCACCAACGCTGAATACTACCATTTGTAAAGAATGGAGTGTTTGGGTCACTAAAAAGTATGTAAATGGAATTGGGTTTCCTGAAACATAAAAGGATGCCTTCTGAGACAGGCTGGTAAGGTGGAAAAAGTACAGGTTGTGCATCAGAATCCTGCTTCCAGATTTAGCACTAGGGAGGAGCACTGGGCAAATCACTGAACCTTCCTGAGCCTCTCTGTTCTCTCCTCTGAGAAATAGGGAAAGTTCATAGAATTTTTGTAAAGATGGAATGACATAACATGTAATTGCTATGGATGAGAATGATATTCTGTTTCTGGGCCAAGTTCTGACTACACAGACATTGGTCATTCAAATGTTGTCCACTGTCGTTTTTCCCTGCTGACAATTGGCAATTAACTGCTGACAACTACATTTTCTGTAAATATAGACACTGTCTATGTTTTTAACATATTTAAAATAATATTTTTCTGTAAATATAGACAATACAGACTTTCCACCTCTTTGCTCTGTCCCTATACTCATAGAATGTTGCCTAATAAATAACCATACTTCATTGCTCATCATTTTAATGCACTTATTTTATGTGATCTATCCAAATCTAATGGTGCCTATGTCTCACAGCATATTCAAAGGGCTACCTGTTCTTAGGGGCCCAGCTTGTGGTGCTGAGTTAGAGGACTGAGCAAAGTCACCAGATGAATCCTCTTCCCTCTGGGACTCATCGTGTCTACACCACTACTAATGAGCTCCCCATACCGGAAGTGCCAGCTCTCAATTAACTGCCCTTGTTATCAGGAGTTTTTCTTTACATCTCCCCTAATTCTCCTGCTACCACTTTATGCATATTTTGTTATAATCTCTTCAATGGAAATGAAATACAGATGGTCAATATTATGTGAGTGTATTTAAAGAATCAAGGACTTAAGAAAATGATAAATATAAGCACTTTCTGCACTTTGGATTTTTAAGGTCCATCAAGTTTTCTGTCAACACAGCTAAATTTATCTAGCCTCTCCTCACAAGTGGCGTTATGTTGACGTGTGAAAGAGACAGAATTCATGTAGCTTTGAAACTAATCCTACAATGCTCTGTCTGAGATGCTATCACTAGTCTTCAAGAGAAGAGGGTGAGAATGTGCCAATTCAGGGACAGTGTAAACTGAAAACAGAGGAAGATGTAAAGGACAGCTTCCCAGTTCTGTGTGGCTGATGATGCCCAAGACTGGTGTAAGAAATCGTAGTTATATGCTTAAATCTGCCAGGAGTAGCTTAAATCCCGGTGGCTTGTGACCAAGAGACCCACAGAGACCAGGAACTTTAGCAGATTGTGCTGACAAGCAATTCATTGGACTCAGAGAAGATGTATGAAGACACAATTATGTCCCATTCTTGGAGATAGGAAGCTGAAGACAAGAGAGGTTGTATCATTTGTCCCCGACTTCACAGCTAGTGGAGCCAGGAGTCCAGCCCAGGCAGTCTGGCTGAGGAGACTTTAAACACTATTGCATGCTGAGTGGAAAGTTCTTAGGTCACAGCAAGTGATTCATATTACTAACTATTCTGAATATTGAAACTGAGCCCAAGATGTGTTGCTATTCTGGAGATATTTAAGTCTCAAGTTAGGTTAGTAGTCAGAAGATCCCAGCCAGTGGCTCATGAACTGGCTTCTTAGTCCAAACTCGGGCCTCAATTCTGACTTTTCTGAAATGAAGAAGTAAAATAAAACCAAAGGTTTCACAATCATGTTCCCTGGAGTTCTAGGCTTCTGCAGAGAGCAGGGAACAGAAACAAGAAGAGGCCACATTTGGTCCCCTGCTTCCCAGCCTCCGATCTGACTATGACAGTTGTGCATTTATCTGTTTTATATATTTCAATTTTACAACATATTTCACTTGGGAAAAACACAGGTTGTATTGCAAAACAAGAAAGGGAGAGTGAAAAAACCCCGGGGTCAAGTGAAATGTAAGAACCCTTGCAACCCTGACATTTTTCTTCAGCCTGTAAATATAATCAACCTGGAGATTCTAAGCAGAAAGAGTTTTAACATTAGTTTATGAATGTTTTCTTCTTTTTTACTTTTTAAACTTTTCCTCTTTATTTCATAGTTGGATAAAAATGACCAAAGAAAGCCAGGTGTGGTGGTGCACACCTGTAATACCAGTTCTTGGGAGGCTGAGACAGGAGAATCACGGGTTTAAGACCAGCCTCGGTAATTTAGCGAGACTCTCAGCGACCTAGTGAGACCCTGTTTCAAAAAAAAACATAAAAAAGAGTTGGGGTATAGCTTGAAGGTAGAATGCCTCTGGGTTCAATCCCCAGTAACACACACACACACACACACACACACACACACACACACACACACAAAATAACTAAAGAGGCATTATTATGCTAATGTCTATATCAGCAATTTGATCGATTTATGTTTAACCTAAGGACTTCAGAAAAACTGTGTAGAAAGGAATACTTGAGTCAGGGGTGCCTTTGTTAAAGGAGAGTGCTAACTCTTTCTCCTCCAGGGAAAGAATATTAGTCTACAAGAGTTTGTAATAACATTGACATTCATCAATATTTAATCAGTCTTTTTCCTGTGTTAGTCTCAACTTCTTCCTCCAAGAACATAAAACAATGAAATCAATATATCACTTAAATAGAAAAGGTGCGTGGTCTAACAGTTTAAAGCCCGTGGGCACACCCTCTGCGTAACCCCCACCCCCATGATCATGCTGTACGTTGTGTGAACATCAACTGCCTGGCAGGGCTCAGGGGGTTGTCCTCTCCGGCCAGGGTAGAGCTGCTCGCTCCAACATCTGCAGATCATTACATCCAGATCCTTTTTGTTTGATGGAAATGCACACTAACAAAACCATCTTTTCACTAGTAGCAAGGGGCTAGGAAGAGCTCAAGGAGATAGCAGCCACTAAGCTGAAATCTGTGTATAGCTGGCATTTTCCATTTTCATGATAGGGACTTTAGGAATTAAAAACGGATAAAGAGTTTTTAGAAAATGTTCAAAAACTACCTGTTTTCCAGAGGGTTAGGATTATTTGCACAAATCCACATGTCAAGAAATTCTTTTTCCTGATAATTCGTAGAGGAAGGTAAGACTCTCCATTTAAGGCAAAGATCTGATCATCAAAACAAAATCACACACAAAAGAGACCACAGTGAGAAAGAAAGCTACCAGAGGAAGATGTCAGCTTGTGTCTGCCATAAGTCATCTCATCCACTACACTTGGTGCACACATATGCTAGGATACTAGGATATACTCCAGGGTCCCACCAAGAAATATATTATTATTACTACTGCTTCGGTTCCCTCCAGCTGCTTCTGCTACTTTTAGCCACCAAAAAAAACCCCTTAAGTAATAAATCCCATTCTCCCTCTTCTTAAACCACGTTAAGAATTTCAGTGACCTGGACTCTCCCATTTTCTCTGATCTATTACCCACCTGCTGACAACACCATTTTCTGTCTCCAAATGTCTGACTAACATAGGAAGGAAAATCAAGCTGAGTCACTGACAAGTTTTCTTCTTCTGCACCTACCTATCCTGCTCTCTAGTCTGCACTTTCTGATTTCTTCATTCATTTTCTTCTTACAGTCCCTCCTGCCTTTGGGACCCAGGTACACCACTCTCTCTAGGCTACAAAGAGATTTAATCCTGGGTTCCCTCTCAACACAGTGCTGCTGGCTGTCAGGAAAAACCTGGCATTGCTTAGGTAAGGTGGAGGCAGCCTGTACAGTGGTTAAGAATCTGAATAGCTCCACCTCTTATTATCTCTATGATCTTGGACAAATGACTTCTCTGTTTCAGTACTATCACATGCAAAAAGAGATTAAAATGACTACTTATCTAAAAAGATTGAGGGTGAAATGTCATAATAACGATTAAAGTCGACATTGCTAGATGCTTTCCTAAGAAGTTTATATTCAGTGAACTTTACACTTATTAATTCATGTTATTCTCACAAGACTTTTACAATGTAGCTACAAGTACTACTCTCATTTTATAAAGGAGGAAACAGAGCCTTTGAGAAGTCCTGGAGATCAGATTCTAACAGAACCTGGCACATATCAATAAAACAAAATAACTACTAGCCATTATTATTTCATCTGATAGATTGTCACATACTGTCATCAGTTTCCTCAATCATACCTTCTAAATATCTGTCATGTATGTTCTTCTTAAGTCCCACACATTAGTTCAGACATTTACAAGTTCTCACCTGGATCTTAGGTTCAACCATGGTATCCTCCGAGGTCTGGCCCTCCACCACCCATCCCTCACTGAGCTGCCTCTTACAACTGCCATCTAACAAGTCACCCAGGCAACGGGTACAAAAGGTGCTCCTCTGGCACTATGCAGACTTCTATCAAGTTTTATACACTATAGGATGCTTTATTGTTTGTTTATCTATCTTCTCCATTGGACCATTTAAGTAGACTGTCCTCAATTCCATAACCCTTTGTACATGGCAAAAAAAAAATCAAGTGTTCAATGACTCAATGATGTCATTCTATTGAAAAACTTCCAATACCTCCCTATCATTTATCAAAGTAAAAATGTAAGGGCCAGGCTTGGTGACACACACCCATGATGTGATCCCACTTGGAGAAGACAGAAGGATCCCACTGAGACAGAAGGATCACAGGATCGAAGGTTCAAAGCCAGCCTCAGCAACTTAGCAGGGCTCTCAGCAACATAGTAATCCACGTTTCCAAATAAAAAGAAATTTAAAAAGGGGAGGCTGTATCTCAGAGGTTGAATGCTCCTGGATTCCATCGCCAGCACCACACACACACAAAAAAAACAATAAAGTAAAAATGTATTCTGGAATTCAAGACCCTCTGACATGTTATCCAACATAATATTTTGTCCATTTAACTAAATTTACCTCACTACAATTACCATTATTATTATTATTATTATTATTATTATTTTGCAGTACTGGGGATGGAACCCAGGGGCATTCTACTGCCGAGCTATACCTCCATCCCTATTTTTTACTCTTTATTTTGAAACAGGGTCTCTCTAAGTTGCAGAGGGCCTCACTAAGTAGCTGAGGCTGGTCGCGAACCCTGATCCTCTGGTCTCAGCCTCCCAAGTACTGGGATTACTGCCACCACGCCCAGCTCACAATTACTTTTAACCTTTGTCCTAGACTATAACTTCCTTAAAAGCAAAAGCTACATCTTACCCATCTTTATCTCCCTACTCTACCATTAATAACCATTGCTTAACATCATGACTCCCATATTTAGGAACCCATTAATGTTTGCTAGTTAGATTAATTAAATACTCACCACACTGTATGAGGAATGGGATGGCCATGGCTTGTCTTCGTTGGTATTTAATAGACTCTAAAGATTTCTCCATGTCCTTGCTCTGCTGGTATCCAAATTCATTCCAAAACAATGTTAGATTTCTATTACCTAAAAGAAAGAAAGCAGGCAAAGAATAATGGAAGAAAATGAAGTCAATATGATCAAGATGATAAGCAAGGAAGAGTTTGGATATAAACGCATGTATATACAAAATGATCTAAACTGTAAAAACTAGTATCTATACAAACATCAAAGATTAATATATTTATACTGGTTATCCCTAAGTAGGGATGTTATAGATGAAATGTTTTCTGATTTATACTTTCTTGCATTTTCCAAATTACCTGCAATAAATGTGCACTATCTTTATAATGAAACTGAAGACAATAGCAATTATTAAAAGAGTTACACATTTTTTATTTTAAAAGTGGCAATGAAGCATATTGACATTTAAAGTATTGTTCTTAAATATTCCCAGGAAGGACTGTACTAATGAAACTTTAAAGACCACTTTTAAAATTACTGATACAAATATTTACCATTCTGATCACACAGCCAGAGTTTCTTTACTTTTATATTATTTCTGGTCCCTTTTCTTTCAATACTTTATTATTTATGCCATACCCTTTTCCCAAATTCTGTACTCCCTTCTCTCTTGGAAACAGCCCTCATCACAGAAGACCACTAGAGAGTCCTCTTTAAGAAGCTGTGTTCTTATCCTTTGATCTAACAATTGTACCACTAGGAATATATTATAGCATTGTGTGAATGGCAAAAAATTGGAAATAATGTAAAAGCCTATGAATAAAGAACTGATAAGTCCTTCTTCCAAACAATGGGACACTAGGCAACCTTTAATAAGAGAGAGGTAAAGCTAAATGTAGTGTTGCATCAAGATCTCTAAGGTACATTTTTAATTTTTTAAAAAAGCTATAAAAAGCACTCCTAGTATAATAAGTTTTTGTAATTTATAAAAAGCACATATGTATAAAAGTTGTGATGCATAGACTTTTTCTGAAAGGATTCAAAAGCAAGTTTTGATAGTGGATATCTTTAGAGAAGAGGCTGAGAGAAAGGTAAGGGAAAATACTTTTCACTTTTGTGAACACTTTGAATATTTTTACATGTGCCTGTATTAATTTAAAAAATTTTAACATGTGAAAAGAATCTTATAAGCTGATTTATCTACTATGGTAACCATGCTATTGAACTCTTGAAATATGGTAGATTTATAACATTTTCATCAATGTACAAATTTCAAAATGCGTATTTGGAAATATAAACCTTGAAAATGCATGAAATAATGCCCCCCTTACAATAAGTTTACCATATAGCTTTGTAACTCAGGCAAAATACAAATAAATGATCTGTTAAAACTCAAGCTCAGAATAATATGTGCTTTTAAGACCAGCAGGGGAAGAACTCAGCTTTCAAAGGGACTTCCTTGTTGGGCTGGGCTAAAAACAAACCACAAATTCTTAAGCTCTTGTCTTGTCTCCTCACAGAATCCCAAGCTGCTCTTGCCCCAAATTCTCTTTAGGATTCTGCTTTCAAGTTGGAATCAGTTTCTGCTCTCTGCCCAGTATTTGGCCCTGGTTCACCTCACATTCCACTCCTCTGCATTAGATTCCGGTGCCCTGCTCTGGAATCAGGAAGAGCTCATGCAGCTTTGCTTCTCTGTTTTCCAGACTGACCATTGGGTCTTTACTATGTCAAAACAGGGGTGCTATCGATTTAAAAATCACTGATATGAGTGTGGGCTCTGTGACATATCAGTTGTATAACTGTGGGCAAGCCATTAAGTTTTCTTATCCATAAAGTGAGTGATTGCAGTAACTTGCCTTATAGGATTATCATAAACATTAAATGTGAAAGCATATTAAAAACTATAGAGCCTGGACAGTTCTGGGAAGATGGTAGAGTAGGAAGCACCAGAAATGTGTTTCTCCACCTAGACAAAAACTCCACTTTCAGAATCAGTCTAAATTAACTATTTTGGAATCCTGGGGTCCATGAAAGACTTAAAACTTCTAGGGGAAGGTTTGGCTGATAAACTGAGTCAATTTACATCATTTCAGCCCTCAGCCAGTAGCAGGTACCCTACCAGTACCATACCCCTTAACTCTGCAGCAGGTAGTGGTGCTGATGTCCTGGAAGACCCTGCATACAGCTTGTAGGACTCAGGGTGTGCCAAAAAGAACCCTGTCCCCAAATGTCAGCCATCCCTCCTCTAAGTGCCGACTGCTGCTTCTGATCACAGAAGTGCAAGCCAAGAAGTAAAGGCCATAGTAACTACACTTCACCTCACTGTCGCAAGCCCCTTCCCATTTGGCTACAGGCATTAGAAGAGATTCAAAGGGCTAGTGTCTTTTTCCACCCCTTTTTATTTTTGCCTTTTGGGAGTGAGACACTGAATAGAAGCACATTCAAGACAACTACAGATACAAGAGAAAAAGTCACTACACATGCACAGAATCAGAAGAACCTGAGAAGACCTTATGTCTACATCTCAGGGTGATCCTCTGCACAGAGATCGCCTACAACAATTAAAAATAATAAAAAAGCAAACACTAGAAAAGGGTGACAATCTGCTCTCCAGAGTTACAACACTATCAGATTCAAATGTACAGTTTTCAATGGCAACAAAAATATACAAAGCATTTGAGGAAAGTTTGACTCATTCAAAAGAAAAACTCAAATGAACAGAAACTTTCCCTGAAAAAGGTCTGATGGCAAATCTACCACATAAAGACATTAAAATAGCCATCTTAAAGATACCCCAAAATCTAAAGGAAGCCATATAAAAGTCAATAAAACAATATAAAAACAAAATTGAAATATCAATTAAAAATAGAAGACCTAATTTTTTAAAATTCTAGAACTAAAAAATACAATAACTGAAACTTATTTATTTATTTATTTATTTATTTATTTATTTATTTATTTGGCAGTACTGGGGATTGAACACAGGGGCATTCTACCTCTGAGCTATATCCCAGCCCTATTTTTTATTCTTTATTTTGAAACAGGGTCTCACTAAGTTGTGGAGGGCCTCACTAAGTAGCTGAGGCTGGCCATGAACCCGGATCCTCTGGTCTCAGCCTCCCAAGTACTGGGATTACAAGCATGGGCCACCACACCGGCTAATAACTGAAATTAAAAAAAAAATCTCACTATAGGCCGGGCATGGTTGTGCACACTTGTAATCCCAGAACTTGGGAGAATGAGACAGGAGAATCACAGGTTCAATCCAGCCTGGGCAATTTAGCAAGGCTCTCAGAAACCTAGTGAAACCCTGTTTCCAAATAAGAAATAAAATCAGGCTGGGAATGTAGCTCAGAGGTAGAATGCCTCTGGGTTCGATCCGCAGTAACACACACACATACACACACTTACACACACTCACTAGAAGGATTCAAATGTAGATTTGGGCAGGCAGAAAAACCAGTAAACTTTTTTCTCTTTTGTTTTTAAAATCAATAAACTTAAAGACAAGATAATAGAACAATGATTAAAGAAAAGTGAACAGATCCTACTGGACCAGAGAGATACCATCACGTGAATTAACATACACATGGTCAAAATTCCAAAAGGGGAGGAGAGAAAGTTGGGAAATAGAGACTATTTATAGAAATAATGGCTGAAAACTTCCTACATTTGATTAAAGACATGAATATAAACATCCAAGAAGGGTAAAGTCAAAGAGACTCAGACCAAGACACATGGCAATAAAATAGTTGAAAGATTAAAACCAAAAGAACATTAAAATAAGAAAAAGAAAAAAAACTCATTACACACAGGGATCCTTGGTAAATTTATCAGCAGATTTCTCATCAGAAACTTTAAGGGTCAGAAAGTGGTATGCTGATATATTCAAAGTTGCTAAAAGAAAATAAACTGCCAACCAAGAATTTTATATCTGGCAATAAGTAAATAAATAAATATCCTTCAAAAGTGAGAGAGAAAGTAAGATATTCACAGATAAACAGAACCTGAGAGAGTTCATTACTACTAGACCTGTCCTGCAAGAAATGCTAATGGGAGCCCTGTAAGTTGAAATGAAAGGATACTAGATAGCAACTACAAACTATATAAAGAAAAAATATATTAGTAAGTGTAAATACATGGGCAATTATAAAATCTAGTACTATTGCAATAATGTTATGTAACTACACTTTTGTTTTCTACATAATTTAAGAGACTAATATGTTAAAAGATTGTATTATGGGTTTTTTGTATAGTATATAAAGGTATCATTGTGTAGCACAACTGAAACATGGTAAAGAAGGACTTTTTAAGAAGCATATCTTTTTATGTAACTGAACTTAAGCTGTGTAATAAATTCAAATTAGAATATTATAATTTTAATGTGTTAAATGTGATCTCTGCAAAGAAAATGGCTAAAGAAGATACACAATAGAAAATGAGAAAGGAATGTAAATGTTTCACTATAAAAAATCAACTAGATACAAAAGAAAACAGTAATGCAGGAAATGAGGGGCAAATAAACTATAAAGCATACAGAAAACAGTTAGTAAAATGACCAGACTTTATCCTTATCAGTAATTACTTTAAAAGTAAATGTAATCATCTCTCTATTCAAAATACAAAGATTAGCAGAATGGCTTGAATAACATGATCCAAGTATATGCTGTCTAGACACAAATTAGTTGAAAATGAGATAATGATAAAGAATATTTATTTTGATCCAAAGATACAAATTGGTTACAAATGAAATGATGAAAAGAATATTTCTTGCAAACAGTAACCAAAATAGAGCAAGAGTGGCTATGCTAATATCAGACAAAATAGACTTTAAAACAAAAAATATTACGAGCAACAATGATGAATGGTATATACTAATGAAAGGTCCAATATAGAAAGAAAATAAAATAATTATAAACATAACTGTAACGAAGACCATCAAAATATAGGAGAAAATTTGACAAAACTGCAATCAGATATAGATTTATACAAATAGTTGACGACTTCAATACCTCACTCTCAAAAATGGATAGAAATACCAGAAAGAAGATAAGTACAAGTAAGGAAATAGATAAATAGGACAACGAGCCAACCAGATCTAAAAATTGTCTCAAAAAGACTTAAAGAGATATATTAAGCATACAGTAATGTTGATATTACTATTATGGGTAATCAATATGAATCTCCTCTCAGAGACCACTTTGTCAGATTTAATGTAATAAATTTAAATAGAAATTAGAGAAGACAACTACCACTGGGTACGAATTTTAATATTAAAACATTATCTACACATATCCACACACTCCCTTCTCCTCTCTCCATCCCTCCAAGCATGTGCACAAAAAAGAGGTAGTTCACCCAAGCCCTAGGCTCAGAATGGTACAATCTCTCCCTGCCAGAGCTTGGACCCTGAAAGCAGGGAGGCCAGGGACCAGCAGGGATTCATGTGTTCACAGCTACAGGCTGGGAACTCAACACTCTCCACCAGCAGAGTTTGTGCCTGGCATGCATGCATGCATGCCAGTGACTGACAGTGCTCTACATGATCCTAACCAGCAGATCACAGGCAGTGTCCCTGGGGACATCAAAACTCAGTGAGCTCGGAACGTAGCAATCGCTGTCCCTGCTGAACTTAAGCCCACTGGCCACAGAGGCTGGAGGTCACCGCTCTGCAGTTTCATGGGTTCACAATCTCAGCAGAACAGCAATGGTATCTGTGGGGCATTAAATACCAAGCAGCAGGCTGCAGGCTCTAACCAGAACATCATAGTCTCTGGCCCTACGGAATTTGGACCCGGAGAGCAGGGTGGCTTGCAGCCAATCAGAGATTC
Organism: Glis glis; assembly: GCA_004027185.1. Lineage (NCBI taxonomy): Eukaryota > Metazoa > Chordata > Mammalia > Rodentia > Gliridae > Glis > Glis glis. The sequence continues at coordinate 7,224 of PVJS01001426.1, read as the reverse complement.
CTGTTTGCCTACACTAAGAACTATATCTAGTTAAAGAAGCTCTGGAGGACAAACTCAAAAGTTTGACTATATGAGATAGATTTGTAGAGGCAAATATATACCACCAGCATAGACCTTATTATAAAGGGGCATGAAATAGACACAGGACTCACACACAAAAGGAAGAAGATGCCAAGACAACAGAAATACCTGGGAACTCTGAAGATATGAGAATGTGAGGAAACAAACTCCCACAACTCAACAAAAAGGGAGGTCACCAATACTGATCTGCAGGAAATGACAGAGAATTCCAAATTTTGATCTCCAATATGATGAAAGGCCTCAAAGAAAGTGTGCAGGAAGTGAAAGATCATATCATTTGAGAAATCGAGGCCCTAAGAAAGAACCAAAAAGAGGCTTTGAGAGAAATGAAGGAGTCAATAAATCAATTAAAGACCTCAAAACCACTTATGGCAGGCTAGATCACATGGAAAACAGAGTATCACTCTTGGAAGACAATTCATTCAAAACTGAAAACACAGTCAACAATATAGAGAAGACAAAACAACAACATAACCTGAACATACAAGATATATGGAACAATATGAAATGTCCTAACTTCTGGATAATGGGCATTGAAGAAGGTTTAGAAGCACAAAACAAGGGTATCAGAAACCTCTTCAGAGAAATAATTTCAGAGAATTTCCCAAACATTGAAAAAGTCTTGAATATCCACGTACAGGAGACATTCAGAACACCATCATGACAAGATCAAAGAAGGACTTCCCCACGCCACATAATAATCAAAATGACCAACATAGAGGTCAAGGAAAGAACCTTAAAAGCAGTGAGAACAAAAGAACAAAAGAATGGGTGACATTCAGGGGCAAAACAATAAGAATCACTCCATACTTCTCAACCCAATTCATGAAAGCCAGGAGGGGCTGGTATGATGTACCCCAGACCCTGGAAGAAAACTACTTCCAACCAAGACTGCTATATCCAGCAAAGATATCATTCAAAATTGAGGGAGAAATAAAAACGTTCCCAAACAAGCAGAAACTATAAGAATTTATGATTACCAAGCCAGTGCTAGAAAAAAACACTTAAAGAAATAAAGTACAAAGAAGAAAAAAGAAGCAAATACCAGAAACAGAGAAGGGGTGAACTCTACCAGATGGGCAAATAAGCAAAGGATAAATAACACTACATCAAACAGAAAATAGAACTCAAAATGATGGGTAACAAAAATCGTATCTCAATAATAACACTGAGTGTCAAGGGTCTTAACTCCCCAATTAAAAGACATAGACTGGCAATGTGGATTAAAAAACATAATCCAACTATATGTTGCATACAAAAAACTCATCTTACAGCCAAGGATATCCATATACTAAAGGTGAATAGATGGAAAAAAATATACCATGCAAATGGAGACCAAAAACAAGCAGGGGTAGCAACACTCATATCCAACAAAGCAGACTTTAAGCTAAAACATATCAGAAGAGACAAAGCAGGTCAGTTGTTATTAATAAAAGGAACAATCCAACAAGAAGATATAATGGTGGTAAACATTTATGGCCCAAATGTGGGTGCACCCACTTTGTAAAACAAAGTCTTTGGGACATCAGGTCTCAAATAGACCCAAATACAGTAATATTAGGAGATTTCAACACACCACTCACAACACTAGATCAATCTTCCAGGCAAAAGATGAGTAAAGACTCTTCAGACCTAAAGAACACTATAAACCAAATGGACCTAGTAGACATATACAGAATATTTCAACTAACAACAGCTGAACACACATTCTTCTCAGCTGCTTATGGAACCTTCTCCAAAATATACCACATCCTGGCCATGAAGCAACAGTAAGAAAATTTAAAAATGTAATAAAACTCCCACATCTTCTCATATCACAATGGAATGAAAGTAGAAATCAACAACAGGAAGACCAAAAGAAATTACATAAATACCTGGAGACTGAATGATATACTCTTGAATGAGGACTAAATCAGAGAAGAAATAAGGGGAGAAATAAAAAAATTCCTATAATTAAATGAAGATAGAGACACTACGTACCAAAAGCTATGGAACACTTTGCAGGTGATATTAAGAAGAAAATTTATAGAACTGAGTGCCCACATAAGAAAAACAGAAAGTCACCAAATAAACAACCTAATGACACACCTCAAGGACCTAGAAAAACAGGAACAGTCTAATCCCAAAGCCAGTAGAAGGCAGGCGATAATTAAAATCAGAGTAGAAATCAATGAAATAGAGAACAACAAAAAAAAAATACAAAGGATCAACAAAACAAAAAGCTGGTTCTTTGAAAAGATTAATGAAATTGGCAAAACCTTAGCAAACAAAACCAAAAGAAAGAATCAACCCAAATTATTAAAATCAGAAATGAAAAAGAAGACATCACCACAGACAGTAGGGAAATCCAGAGGATCATCAGAAACTATTTTGAAAATTTATATTCCAATAAACTGGAAAACATGGAAGAAATCTACAGATTTCTAGACACATACAACATACCTAAATTGAATCAAGGAGATACAGAAAACCTAAACTGACCAATAGCAAGCAAAGAGATAGAAACAGCAATAAAAAGCCTTACATCAGTCAGGCGTGGTGGCACACACTTGTAATACAAGTACTTGGGAGGCTGAGACAAGAGGATCGCAGGTTCATGGTCAGCCTCGGATACTCAGTGAGGCCCTCCACAACCTAATGAGACCCTGTTTCAAAATAAAGAATAAAAATAGGACTCTGGATGTAGCTCAGAGGTAGAATGCCCCTGGGTTCAATCCTCAGTACCACACATAACACACACACGCACAAAAGCCTTCCATCAAGGAACAGCTCAGGTCCAAATGGATTCCCAGCTGAATTCTACAAAACCTTTACAGAAGAACTAAACCCAATACTCCACAAGTTATTCTGTGAAATCAAAAGAGATGGAATTCTTCCAAACTCCTTCTATGAGGCTAGTATCACCTTAATACCAAAACCAAATAAAGACCCCTCAAGAAAAGAAACTTACAGACCAATATCACTGATGAACATAGATGTAAAAATTCTAAACAAAATACTAGCCATGCACATTCAAAACCACATCGAGAAAATTGTACACCATGACCAAGTTGGTTTAATCCCAGGAATGCAAAGTTGGTTCAACATACACAAATCAATACATGTTATACAGCACATAAATAGAACTAAGGACAAAAATCACATGATTATCTCAATAGGAGCTAAAAAAGCATTTGACAAATCCAACACCCATTCATGTTAAAATACATTGCAGAAAATCAGAATAGAAGGAATGTACCTCAACATCATTAAGGCAATATATAATAAACCCAAAGCCAACATCATATTGAATGGGGAAAAACTGCGGTAATTCCCTTTAAAATAAGGAACAAGACGAGGATGCCCACTATCACCGCTCCTATTCAATACAGTCCTCGAGACTCTTGCCAGAGCAAAAAGACTAGAGAAGGATATCAAAGGAATTCAAATAGGAAAAGAAGACTTAAAATTATCTCTATGGCCGGGCGTGGTGGCACACGCTTGTAATCCCACTACTTGGGAGGCGGAGACCGGAGGATCCGGGTTCGCAGCCAACCTCAGCTACTTAGTGAGGCCCTCCACAACTTAGTGAGACCTGGTTTCAAAATAAAGGATTAAAAAATAGGGCCGGGGGTGTAGCTCGGAGGTAGAACGCCCCTGGGTTCAATTCCTGTTACCGCAAAAAAAAAAAATGATCTCTATTTTCAGATGACGTGATCCTATATTTAGAAGACCCAAAAAACTCAACCAAAAGACTACCAGAGCTTATTAACAAATTCAGCAAGGTAGCGGGATACAAAATCAACCTAAAAAAATCAGTAGCTTTTCTATATGCCAACCATGAATCCACTGAGAAAGAAATCCAGAAAATAATTCCATTCACAAAATGGAATTGTTTTCCTCAAAACCAATAAAATACCTAGAAATAAATCTAACCAAGGAGATAAAAGACCTCTACAATGACTTCCAGAGACTCGAAGCACACGGGATGGGCCCTAAGCATTAGTGATTGCTACGTCTCCACAGGTGAAGCCAATCTTCATCTCAGACCTGCTGCAGTCAAGGCAGCAGCCCATTCGCAGCTGCTGTCACTCAACGCTGACCTCAGAAAACCTTCCATGTGAAGTGGTGATCCAGCACAATGACATATAGGTGTGTCTGTCCTTAGACCTGTCAGGGCTGCCAAGAGGAAGCCACCCCCAAGGTTGGAGAAGTCCCTACAATGATAGCATGATAGTCCACCCACCATACTTAAACAACACATCTTTATCAAAGTATAACTGACATACAACAAACTGTACACAAAGTGTATAATCTGAAAAAATAAAAAAGTAAAAATTTAAAAAAGAAAAGAAAATATATTTCTATTGTTTAAACCACCAAATTGTGGTATTTTGTTATGGCAGCTTGAACTCATAAACCCTGAACTCGAGACAAATATACAGCTGCCAATTTGGCACCGCCACCTGTAAATAATCCCATAGATTTCCTGATATTCCTCTCACAATCCATTTTCACTCAGATGTCACAGTAATATTGTTTAAATAATATATCTTAGCTCCTTTTCTGGAACCCTCCCAATGACTTCCCACAATAGGAAAGAATAAAATGCAAACTCCTAACAAAGTTTTCAAGGTTTTCCTTATCTAATCTCCATCTTTGTTTCCAAATTCATTTTTTGTCTTTCTTCCCTGACCCATTATGCTATAGCTGCAGAAACTTTCTCAGAGTCTTAAATGTAATAAATTTTCCCAACTCAGATAAAATAAATAAAAAGACACCTATCATATAAAGGATCTTCTCTGACTCTAGTAAGATGAAGTTAGTCCCAGCACTTTGGATGCTGAGGCAAGAAGAGCACTTTAACCCGGGAGTTTAAGACTAGCCTGGGAAACAAAGTCAAACACTGTCTCAAGAAAAAAAGAAAAAGAAAAGTTGTAAAATTCACAAATTTATAGAAATTATACAATAAAACATAAAGCAATCAATGGATCAATGAATAAATCACAGGGAAATTAGAAAATACTTAAAGATGAATGAAAGCAAAAATACAACATGCTAAAATTATGAGACATAGCAAAAGCAGTGCTATGAGGGAAATTCATAGCTTATATCTATGCTTATATTTATATAAACATATATATTGCTTATATTTTAATAAAAGAAAAATCTCAAATGAAAAAACCTAACTTTACAATTTAAGAAAGTAGAAAAAGAAGAACAAACCAAATTCAAAGCTAGCAGAAAGAAAGGAGTATAGCAGTAGCCAGGCATGTTGGTACGCCTGTAATCCCAGGAGGCTCAGGCAAGACTAAGGCCAAGTTTGGCAACTTTGCAAGATCCTATCTCAAAATTAAAGGAAAAAAAAAAAGACGGTGATGTAGTTTAGTGGCAGAGTGTTTGCCCAGCATGCATGAGGCCCTGGATTCTATCCTCAGTATTACATAAAAAGTAAAGTAAAAAGAAGACAAATGAAGTAGAAAATAGATAAAATCAACAAAATCAAAATATGGTTCTTCAAAAAGATGAAATAAATTGAAAATCCTTTGGTGGATGGACTAAGAAAAAAAAGAAAGGAGATTTAAATTACTAAAATAAAAAATAAAAAGGGAGACATTACTACCAATTGGACAGAAATAAAAGGGATTTTTAAGACAGGATTGTGAGCAATTACACACCAGCAAACTGAATAACTACATAAAATAGCCAAATTCCTAGAAGCACAAAACTTACCAGGACTAGCCCATGAAGAAATAAAAAGTCTGAACAGACTGGTACGGAGATTAAATCAGTAATCAAAAGTCCCCCTTACCCCCTCAAAAATGTCTCAACAAAGAAATGTCCTGGGATTGATGATTTCAGCAGTAATTCTACCAAATATTTAAGCAAAACTACACAATCCTTCTCTAACTTTTCCAAAATATTGAAGAGGCAAACACACTCCTCCTTAACTCATTATATGAACCTGGCATTATTACCCTGATATCAAGTCAGGAAAAAAAAACTATAACAAAAGAAAACTACAGATCAGTATTTCTTACAACACTGATGCAAAAATTCTCAACAAAATATTGGCAAACTAAATTCAATAGCATAATAAAAAGATTATACAGGATGATCAAGTGGAATTTATCCTAGTTCAACATACAAAACTCAAACAATGTGATAAACCACAGTAAGAGAATGGAGTAAAAAGAGTTGCATGATCATCTCAACCCATGTAGGAAAATGTGACAAAAGCCTACATCCTTTCATGGCAAAAATACTCAGAAAATTAGGGCTAGGTGGAAATTGCCTCAAGGCGCTAGTCATATATGAAAAAATACACAGTGAATATCACTATAATAGTGAAATGCTGAACGTTTATCTATAAGACAGGAAAAAAGTAAACATGCCATCCTACACCACTTCTATTCAATCAAGTACTAGAAGACCTAGCTAGAGTAATTAGGCAGGAAAAAGAATAAAAAGCATTCACACTGGAAAGGAAGAAGTAAAACTGCCTCTGTTTACAGTTGATATGATCTTATATGCAAACTACCCTAAAAAAACCCCCTTCCCACACAAACCTGCTAGAACTAATAAACAAATTCAAGATAGTAGTAGAAGACAGTCAATGCACAAAATTTAGATCACTTCTATAGACCAACAATGAATAATCCACAAAGGATATCAAGAAGACAATTCAACTTGTAATAGCATGAAAAAGAATAAATTACTTGAGAATAAGCCAAAAAGGTGAAGGACTTGTACAATGGAAATAGCAAAACATCTCTGAAAGAAATTGAAAAAGATCCATAGAGGAAATTTTATAAATGGTGCAGCCACTGTAGAAAAAGAGCATGGTGCTTCTCCAAAATATTAAGAATTACGGTGGATCTCTGTAATATTAACAATAGAGTTATCAAAGTGACCCAACAGGGCTGGGGGTGTAGCCCAATAGTAGAGCACTTGTCTGGCATGCTTGAGGCCCTGGGTTCCATCCCGAGCACTGTAAAAAAATTTTTTTTTTTTTTTTGCGTTACGGGGGATTGAACCCAGGGGGGTTCTACCTCCGCGCTACACCCCCGGCCCCATTTTTTATACTTTATTTTGAAACCGGGTCTCACGAAGTTGCGGAGGGCCTCACTAGGTAGAGAGAGAGAGAGAGAGAGAGAGAGAGAG